>JAYRCI010000094.1:0-35569 GCA_038088585.1 Chrysina gloriosa | reverse complement strand
TCAGTCGAAGATGGTGAAAACGTTCAACATTTTTTATTAAATTTTGGCGTTTATTACAAATGTAGATGTTTTATTTCGTGTTTTGTGAAATTCTATGTTATCATGGTTTGCTGTGGTTGTGTGTTTAGTATAATTAAAACGTAAATATACATTTTATTGCGTAGCCCCAAGTGCACCCCTAGTGAGGCAACGGTGTCTCGTACGGGGTGGAAACTATCGTCATTGGATTCCGCGTCCGATTTTACCTAAGAAAAGTTGCCTGGAAAATTTTTTTGTGAATATTTCGGGATTTACGGGTCCATGTACAATAGGTGAAATCGTACCGCCAACTCCATTAATCTTCTTCGAGGATCATTCTTTTCCCATCGGAAGCCAATTCCTTTCAAGACTTCCATTAAAAATACCGCTTGCTTTTAATAGCTCCAAAATAGTCTTTCGTGTAACATGTTTTTCGAAAAGTAGTAAATATTGTAGTACTAAATTATAAAGTAAACCTCATATTGAATATCCTCACTAGTTCGATATATTTCATATATAACATTTCTGATGGAGCATTGTGTTGCGTTATCAAGTTGACAGATAGGTCTTGTCCTAATTCTAGTTTTTTCGGAGCTTCCAGTGGTTCATTCTTAGCAACGGCTTGAGAAATTGTGCTGACTTTCGACATATTAATATTTAAAGCCGTAGCAATAGGCTGAAATTGAAGAAGTTATATTTCTGGTGTATATTAACGAAAAACAAGTATTACCTCTCTTACAGCCTCAAACGGAGTTAATGGTTGACTGTGAAGCCGGTAATTGTCTCGTTCTTTTTCCATGAACGTCATCAACAAAGCAACCATTTCTCTTGCCTGCTCGCACAAAGCTTTCGGCATTTTTGTCAAACTGCACGTGATAACGTAATAATCTCTTGCTAGTTCTTAAAAGACCTGATTTTAGTACAATTAGAGGATTAATAAGTAAAAAAGCGAAGAATAACAATATAAATAGAACACAGAACACACAATGACACAAACAACAAGAAAACACAAATAAGATTTGTCAACATTCTAACAAAGCGCGCGAATAAGCGACGTCACTTACCCGATTGGCTAACATTTCAAGTAGGGATATGGCCTCCTGCTAGGGCGCAAGTTGGCAGTACTTTTAAATATTTTGGTACGAATCTCTTTGACAGTATCATAAACATCGTTTCGTTGTGGTTCTTTAAGTTTCATTGTAAAATCGCAGATAAAGAAAATCGATCTCGTTGCTCTAATTTTAGTGTTAATGATGGAGAAATGTTGGTGGAGCTATTGCCAAAGTACCAGCTAAAATAAAGCTCGTAATAGGTAAGCTTTTAGGAAACAATTTGCATGTTATAATGATGTATTCTATTTTTTTATATTATATTTGGGTTAACCCGATCTATACAATAATCTATACTTTATATGGTGTCATCCTGGTAGGGTAATTTTATTTCATCAGTTTCGCGTGTCCAACCTGCGATAGTCTAGGGAATTCATATTTTAAACTAATGTCACCCTAGTAAGATAACCTTTTAATATTTAGTAATACCAGACACACCAATGCGTTATTACGCTCCCGCTAAGCGGAACATGAAACTAACATTCAAACACCAATTTGTACGAATAAATCACCAACATTACCACAATTGACGGGCTAAAATTGGGGTGTATATAAGGGAATTTTCGGATATTCGACGAAAAATTCATGTTCGAATTTCGCAGTTATTTTGCGCCAGAATATACATATTTGGACCGGTAATAACGTAGAATATATCGGTTCGGACGTGGAACGCATAGATTTGGAATCTACGGGTCAAAATCTATCGGATAGGCTTATTTTAAACGCGATTGGACGCAAAAATTTTTTGTCGAAGAAAATTTCTACCTCAAAGCATAGAAATATTTTCAGTTTTACGAGATAGCATACTTCCGATAGAGGTAGCCAATTCAAACTCGGTGGGCTTATAGCACTCGACGAGACGATATAAATGAAACAAACCGGAGGTCCCTAAGTCTTACCGTTCCGGAGATATGGTACTTTGAAGGTTGAAAAAATGCTTACCTCAAATTACCATAATTTCGCTCTAACGCGAAAACTATTAGAGATAGCGCGTTCGTTCTTATTCCATTCGATTCCTGGGCAAAATCTGCCCCTATGAAGGTCTACTTGATCGAGATCGAGCAATAAATAAAGCGGTGAGAACGATTTGAAATTTGGCCCTTAACGAAAATCGCGATTTTTAACGTAATATTGGTCATTCGACGAAAAATTCATGTTCGAATTTCGGGGTTATTTTGCGTCAGAATATACATATTCGGGCCGCTAATTACGTAAAACATATCGGTTCCGACGTGGAACGCATAGATTTCGAGAAAACGCCTTACGAAGTTTGGCTCAAAACGGGCTAAAATTGGGGTGTATATAAGGGAATTTTCGGATATTCGACGAAAAATTCATGTTCGAATTTCGCAGTTATTTTGCGCCAGAATATACATATTTGGACCGGTAATAACGTAGAACATATCGGTTCGGACGTAGAACGTATAGTTTTCGAGAAAACGCCATTCGAAGTTAGAGTAAAACGTTGAAAATAGACCTAATATAAGGGTGAATATAGGGCGAAACAGGGCAAACTTCAAGCGCTCGTAGCGCCTAAAGTATTAACGATAGAAAGTCGATTCGGGGTTGATTCTGAATCAGAAAAAGACGCTCTTTCGAATGGTGTAGGAGAAAATTACGTAGCTTGAAAAAATCGATTCCTAGGGTGGAATTTAGCTATTTTTTACGATTTTTCGCGGTTTTTCGCGATTTTCTCGGTGACCGTTGGAGTAAAGTAAAAAAATCCTACGCAGTTGAATTTGTCTCGTCAAGACGCGTCGATTGATGTAGGATTGAAGGTTCTAAGTCCCATATTAGTGAAAAAGGGGTATGCGATTTTAGTGATTTTTAGCATTTTTTTGCGGTTTTTTGCATTTTCTCGGCAACCGTTTGAAATAATCTAAACAAATCATATACCGTTGAAATCAGCGCGTCAAGACGCGTCGATTGGTGTATGAATGAACGCGATCGGATGAAGTTGAACTTTAAACGTCCATATCTCCGTAACGGTTGGAGCTACAGCGTTTATAATGCCATTTTTGGAATGTACTGGTCGAGACCTATCCGATAAGCCTATTTCGAACGCAATCGGACGAAATTTTCTTTAGCTCGAGAACGGTTAGAGATACAGCGTCGGCGATGGAAGATTTGGAATCTACGGGTCAAAATCTATCGGATAGGCTTATTTTAAACGCGATTGGACGCAAAAATATTTTTGTCGAAATGAATTTCTACCTCAAGGCATAGAAATTTTTTCAGTTTTTCGAGATAGCATACTTCCGATAGAGCTAGCCAATTCAAACTCGGTAGGCTTATAGTACTCGACGAGACGATTAAAATGAAACAAACCGGAGGTCCCTAAGTCTTACCGTTCCGGAGATACGGTACTTTGAAGGTTGAAAAAATTCTTACTTAAAATTACCAAAATTTCGTTCTAGCGCGAAAACTATTATAGATAGCGCGTTCGTTCTTATTGCATTCGATTCCTAGGCGAAATCTGCTCCTAGGAAGGTCTACTTGATCCAGATCGAGCCATAAATAAAGCGGTGAGAGCGATTTGAAATTTGGCGCTTAACGAAAATCTCGATTTTGAACGGAATATTGGTCATTTGACGAAAAATTCATGTTCGAATTTTGAAGTTATTTTGCATCAGAATATACATATTCGGACCGGTAATTACGTAAAATATATCGGTTCCAAAGTGAAACGCATAGTTTTCGAGAAAACGCCATTCCAAGTTGGGGCCAAACGTGTAAAATTAAGGGGTATATATAAGGCGAATTTTGGTAATTTGACAAAAAATTCATGTTCGAATTTCAAAGTTATTTTGCGCCAGAATATACATATTGGGGCCGGTAATTACGTAGAACATATCGGTTCGGACGTAGAACGTATAGTTTTCGAGAAAACGCCATTCGAAGTTAGAGTAAAACGTTGAAAATAGACCTAATATAAGGGTGAATATAGGGCGAAACAGGGCAAACTTCAAGCGCTCGTAGCGCCTAAAGTATTAACGATAGAAAGTCGATTCGGGGTTGATTCTGAATCAGAAAAAGACGCTCTTTCGAATGGTGTAGGAGAAAATTACGTAGCTTGAAAAAATCGATTCCTAGGGTGGAATTTAGCTATTTTTTACGATTTTTTCGCGGTTTTTCGCGATTTTCTCGGTGACCGTTGGAGTAAAGTAAAAAAATCCTACGCAGTTGAATTTGTCTCGTCAAGACGCGTCGATTGATGTAGGATTGAAGGTTCTAAGTCCCATATTAGTGAAAAAGGGGTATGCGATTTTAGTGATTTTTAGCATTTTTTTGCGGTTTTTTGCATTTTCTCGGCAACCGTTTGAAATAATCTAAACAAATCATATACCGTTGAAATCAGCGCGTCAAGACGCGTCGATTGGTGTATGAATGAACGCGATCGGATGAAGTTGAACTTTAAACGTCCATATCTCCGTAACGGTTGGAGCTACAGCGTTTATAATGCCATTTTTGGAATGTACTGGTCGAGACCTATCCGATAAGCCTATTTCGAACGCAATCGGACGAAATTTTCTTTAGCTCGAGAACGGTTAGAGATACAGCGTCGGCGATGGAAGATTTGGAATCTACGGGTCAAAATCTATCGGATAGGCTTATTTTAAACGCGATTGGACGCAAAAATATTTTTGTCGAAATGAATTTCTACCTCAAGGCATAGAAATTTTTTCAGTTTTTCGAGATAGCATACTTCCGATAGAGCTAGCCAATTCAAACTCGGTAGGCTTATAGTACTCGACGAGACGATTAAAATGAAACAAACCGGAGGTCCCTAAGTCTTACCGTTCCGGAGATACGGTACTTTGAAGGTTGAAAAATTCTTACTTAAAATTACCAAAATTTCGTTCTAGCGCGAAAACTATTATAGATAGCGCGTTCGTTCTTATTGCATTCGATTCCTAGGCGAAATCTGCTCCTAGGAAGGTCTACTTGATCCAGATCGAGCCATAAATAAAGCGGTGAGAGCGATTTGAAATTTGGCGCTTAACGAAAATCTCGATTTTGAACGGAATATTGGTCATTTGACGAAAAATTCATGTTCGAATTTTGAAGTTATTTTGCATCAGAATATACATATTCGGACCGGTAATTACGTAAAATATATCGGTTCCAAAGTGAAACGCATAGTTTTCGAGAAAACGCCATTCCAAGTTGGGGCCAAACGTGTAAAATTAAGGGGTATATATAAGGCGAATTTTGGTAATTTGACAAAAAATTCATGTTCGAATTTCAAAGTTATTTTGCGCCAGAATATACATATTCGGGCCGGTAATTACGTAGAACATATCGGTTCGGACGTAGAACGTATAGTTTTCGAGAAAACGCCATTCGAAGTTAGAGTAAAACGTTGAAAATAGACCTAATATAAGGGTGAATATAGGGCGAAACAGGGCAAACTTCAAGCGCTCGTAGCGCCTAAAGTATTAACGATAGAAAGTCGATTCGGGGTTGATTCTGAATCAGAAAAAGACGCTCTTTCGAATGGTGTAGGAGAAAATTACGTAGCTTGAAAAAATCGATTCCTAGGGTGGAATTTAGCTATTTTTTACGATTTTTTCGCGGTTTTTCGCGATTTTCTCGGTGACCGTTGGAGTAAAGTAAAAATCCTACGCAGTTGAATTTGTCTCGTCAAGACGCGTCGATTGATGTAGGATTGAAGGTTCTAAGTCCCATATTAGTGAAAAAGGGGTATGCGATTTTAGTGATTTTTAGCATTTTTTTGCGGTTTTTTGCATTTTCTCGGCAACCGTTTGAAATAATCTAAACAAATCATATACCGTTGAAATCAGCGCGTCAAGACGCGTCGATTGGTGTATGAATGAACGCGATCGGATGAAGTTGAACTTTAAACGTCCATATCTCCGTAACGGTTGGAGCTACAGCGTTTATAATGCCATTTTTGGAATGTACTGGTCGAGACCTATCCGATAAGCCTATTTCGAACGCAATCGGACGAAATTTTCTTTAGCTCGAGAACGGTTAGAGATACAGCGTCGGCGATGGAAGATTTGGAATCTACGGGTCAAAATCTATCGGATAGGCTTATTTTAAACGCGATTGGACGCAAAAATATTTTTGTCGAAATGAATTTCTACCTCAAGGCATAGAAATTTTTTCAGTTTTTCGAGATAGCATACTTCCGATAGAGCTAGCCAATTCAAACTCGGTAGGCTTATAGTACTCGACGAGACGATTAAAATGAAACAAACCGGAGGTCCCTAAGTCTTACCGTTCCGGAGATACGGTACTTTGAAGGTTGAAAAATTCTTACTTAAAATTACCAAAATTTCGTTCTAGCGCGAAAACTATTATAGATAGCGCGTTCGTTCTTATTGCATTCGATTCCTAGGCGAAATCTGCTCCTAGGAAGGTCTACTTGATCCAGATCGAGCCATAAATAAAGCGGTGAGAGCGATTTGAAATTTGGCGCTTAACGAAAATCTCGATTTTGAACGGAATATTGGTCATTTGACGAAAAATTCATGTTCGAATTTTGAAGTTATTTTGCATCAGAATATACATATTCGGACCGGTAATTACGTAAAATATATCGGTTCCAAAGTGAAACGCATAGTTTTCGAGAAAACGCCATTCCAAGTTGGGGCCAAACGTGTAAAATTAAGGGGTATATATAAGGCGAATTTTGGTAATTTGACAAAAAATTCATGTTCGAATTTCAAAGTTATTTTGCGCCAGAATATACATATTGGGGCCGGTAATTACGTAGAACATATCGGTTCGGACGTAGAACGTATAGTTTTCGAGAAAACGCCATTCGAAGTTAGAGTAAAACGTTGAAAATAGACCTAATATAAGGGTGAATATAGGGCGAAACAGGGCAAACTTCAAGCGCTCGTAGCGCCTAAAGTATTAACGATAGAAAGTCGATTCGGGGTTGATTCTGAATCAGAAAAAGACGCTCTTTCGAATGGTGTAGGAGAAAATTACGTAGCTTGAAAAAATCGATTCCTAGGGTGGAATTTAGCTATTTTTTACGATTTTTTCGCGGTTTTTCGCGATTTTCTCGGTGACCGTTGGAGTAAAGTAAAAAAATCCTACGCAGTTGAATTTGTCTCGTCAAGACGCGTCGATTGATGTAGGATTGAAGGTTCTAAGTCCCATATTAGTGAAAAAGGGGTATGCGATTTTAGTGATTTTTAGCATTTTTTTGCGGTTTTTTGCATTTTCTCGGCAACCGTTTGAAATAATCTAAACAAATCATATACCGTTGAAATCAGCGCGTCAAGACGCGTCGATTGGTGTATGAATGAACGCGATCGGATGAAGTTGAACTTTAAACGTCCATATCTCCGTAACGGTTGGAGCTACAGCGTTTATAATGCCATTTTTGGAATGTACTGGTCGAGACCTATCCGATAAGCCTATTTCGAACGCAATCGGACGAAATTTTCTTTAGCTCGAGAACGGTTAGAGATACAGCGTCGGCGATGGAAGATTTGGAATCTACGGGTCAAAATCTATCGGATAGGCTTATTTTAAACGCGATTGGACGCAAAAATATTTTTGTCGAAATGAATTTCTACCTCAAGGCATAGAAATTTTTCAGTTTTTCGAGATAGCATACTTCCGATAGAGCTAGCCAATTCAAACTCGGTAGGCTTATAGTACTCGACGAGACGATTAAAATGAAACAAACCGGAGGTCCCTAAGTCTTACCGTTCCGGAGATACGGTACTTTGAAGGTTGAAAAAATTCTTACTTAAAATTACCAAAATTTCGTTCTAGCGCGAAAACTATTATAGATAGCGCGTTCGTTCTTATTGCATTCGATTCCTAGGCGAAATCTGCTCCTAGGAAGGTCTACTTGATCCAGATCGAGCCATAAATAAAGCGGTGAGAGCGATTTGAAATTTGGCGCTTAACGAAAATCTCGATTTTGAACGGAATATTGGTCATTTGACGAAAAATTCATGTTCGAATTTTGAAGTTATTTTGCATCAGAATATACATATTCGGACCGGTAATTACGTAAAATATATCGGTTCCAAAGTGAAACGCATAGTTTTCGAGAAAACGCCATTCCAAGTTGGGGCCAAACGTGTAAAATTAAGGGGTATATATAAGGCGAATTTTGGTAATTTGACAAAAAATTCATGTTCGAATTTCAAAGTTATTTTGCGCCAGAATATACATATTGGGGCCGGTAATTACGTAGAACATATCGGTTCGGACGTAGAACGTATAGTTTTCGAGAAAACGCCATTCGAAGTTAGAGTAAAACGTTGAAAATAGACCTAATATAAGGGTGAATATAGGGCGAAACAGGGCAAACTTCAAGCGCTCGTAGCGCCTAAAGTATTAACGATAGAAAGTCGATTCGGGGTTGATTCTGAATCAGAAAAAGACGCTCTTTCGAATGGTGTAGGAGAAAATTACGTAGCTTGAAAAAATCGATTCCTAGGGTGGAATTTAGCTATTTTTTACGATTTTTTCGCGGTTTTTCGCGATTTTCTCGGTGACCGTTGGAGTAAAGTAAAAATCCTACGCAGTTGAATTTGTCTCGTCAAGACGCGTCGATTGATGTAGGATTGAAGGTTCTAAGTCCCATATTAGTGAAAAAGGGGTATGCGATTTTAGTGATTTTTAGCATTTTTTTGCGGTTTTTTGCATTTTCTCGGCAACCGTTTGAAATAATCTAAACAAATCATATACCGTTGAAATCAGCGCGTCAAGACGCGTCGATTGGTGTATGAATGAACGCGATCGGATGAAGTTGAACTTTAAACGTCCATATCTCCGTAACGGTTGGAGCTACAGCGTTTATAATGCCATTTTTGGAATGTACTGGTCGAGACCTATCCGATAAGCCTATTTCGAACGCAATCGGACGAAATTTTCTTTAGCTCGAGAACGGTTAGAGATACAGCGTCGGCGATGGAAGATTTGGAATCTACGGGTCAAAATCTATCGGATAGGCTTATTTTAAACGCGATTGGACGCAAAAATATTTTTGTCGAAATGAATTTCTACCTCAAGGCATAGAAATTTTTTCAGTTTTTCGAGATAGCATACTTCCGATAGAGCTAGCCAATTCAAACTCGGTAGGCTTATAGTACTCGACGAGACGATTAAAATGAAACAAACCGGAGGTCCCTAAGTCTTACCGTTCCGGAGATACGGTACTTTGAAGGTTGAAAAAATTCTTACTTAAAATTACCAAAATTTCGTTCTAGCGCGAAAACTATTATAGATAGCGCGTTCGTTCTTATTGCATTCGATTCCTAGGCGAAATCTGCTCCTAGGAAGGTCTACTTGATCCAGATCGAGCCATAAATAAAGCGGTGAGAGCGATTTGAAATTTGGCGCTTAACGAAAATCTCGATTTTGAACGGAATATTGGTCATTTGACGAAAAATTCATGTTCGAATTTTGAAGTTATTTTGCATCAGAATATACATATTCGGACCGGTAATTACGTAAAATATATCGGTTCCAAAGTGAAACGCATAGTTTTCGAGAAAACGCCATTCCAAGTTGGGGCCAAACGTGTAAAATTAAGGGGTATATATAAGGCGAATTTTGGTAATTTGACAAAAAATTCATGTTCGAATTTCAAAGTTATTTTGCGCCAGAATATACATATTGGGGCCGGTAATTACGTAGAACATATCGGTTCGGACGTAGAACGTATAGTTTTCGAGAAAACGCCATTCGAAGTTAGAGTAAAACGTTGAAAATAGACCTAATATAAGGGTGAATATAGGGCGAAACAGGGCAAACTTCAAGCGCTCGTAGCGCCTAAAGTATTAACGATAGAAAGTCGATTCGGGGTTGATTCTGAATCAGAAAAAGACGCTCTTTCGAATGGTGTAGGAGAAAATTACGTAGCTTGAAAAAATCGATTCCTAGGGTGGAATTTAGCTATTTTTTACGATTTTTTCGCGGTTTTTCGCGATTTTCTCGGTGACCGTTGGAGTAAAGTAAAAATCCTACGCAGTTGAATTTGTCTCGTCAAGACGCGTCGATTGATGTAGGATTGAAGGTTCTAAGTCCCATATTAGTGAAAAAGGGGTATGCGATTTTAGTGATTTTTAGCATTTTTTTGCGGTTTTTTGCATTTTCTCGGCAACCGTTTGAAATAATCTAAACAAATCATATACCGTTGAAATCAGCGCGTCAAGACGCGTCGATTGGTGTATGAATGAACGCGATCGGATGAAGTTGAACTTTAAACGTCCATATCTCCGTAACGGTTGGAGCTACAGCGTTTATAATGCCATTTTTGGAATGTACTGGTCGAGACCTATCCGATAAGCCTATTTCGAACGCAATCGGACGAAATTTTCTTTAGCTCGAGAACGGTTAGAGATACAGCGTCGGCGATGGAAGATTTGGAATCTACGGGTCAAAATCTATCGGATAGGCTTATTTTAAACGCGATTGGACGCAAAAATATTTTTGTCGAAATGAATTTCTACCTCAAGGCATAGAAATTTTTTCAGTTTTTCGAGATAGCATACTTCCGATAGAGCTAGCCAATTCAAACTCGGTAGGCTTATAGTACTCGACGAGACGATTAAAATGAAACAAACCGGAGGTCCCTAAGTCTTACCGTTCCGGAGATACGGTACTTTGAAGGTTGAAAAAATTCTTACTTAAAATTACCAAAATTTCGTTCTAGCGCGAAAACTATTATAGATAGCGCGTTCGTTCTTATTGCATTCGATTCCTAGGCGAAATCTGCTCCTAGGAAGGTCTACTTGATCCAGATCGAGCCATAAATAAAGCGGTGAGAGCGATTTGAAATTTGGCGCTTAACGAAAATCTCGATTTTGAACGGAATATTGGTCATTTGACGAAAAATTCATGTTCGAATTTTGAAGTTATTTTGCATCAGAATATACATATTCGGACCGGTAATTACGTAAAATATATCGGTTCCAAAGTGAAACGCATAGTTTTCGAGAAAACGCCATTCCAAGTTGGGGCCAAACGTGTAAAATTAAGGGGTATATATAAGGCGAATTTTGGTAATTTGACAAAAAATTCATGTTCGAATTTCAAAGTTATTTTGCGCCAGAATATACATATTGGGGCCGGTAATTACGTAGAACATATCGGTTCGGACGTAGAACGTATAGTTTTCGAGAAAACGCCATTCGAAGTTAGAGTAAAACGTTGAAAATAGACCTAATATAAGGGTGAATATAGGGCGAAACAGGGCAAACTTCAAGCGCTCGTAGCGCCTAAAGTATTAACGATAGAAAGTCGATTCGGGGTTGATTCTGAATCAGAAAAAGACGCTCTTTCGAATGGTGTAGGAGAAAATTACGTAGCTTGAAAAAATCGATTCCTAGGGTGGAATTTAGCTATTTTTTACGATTTTTTCGCGGTTTTTCGCGATTTTCTCGGTGACCGTTGGAGTAAAGTAAAAAAATCCTACGCAGTTGAATTTGTCTCGTCAAGACGCGTCGATTGATGTAGGATTGAAGGTTCTAAGTCCCATATTAGTGAAAAAGGGGTATGCGATTTTAGTGATTTTTAGCATTTTTTTGCGGTTTTTTGCATTTTCTCGGCAACCGTTTGAAATAATCTAAACAAATCATATACCGTTGAAATCAGCGCGTCAAGACGCGTCGATTGGTGTATGAATGAACGCGATCGGATGAAGTTGAACTTTAAACGTCCATATCTCCGTAACGGTTGGAGCTACAGCGTTTATAATGCCATTTTTGGAATGTACTGGTCGAGACCTATCCGATAAGCCTATTTCGAACGCAATCGGACGAAATTTTCTTTAGCTCGAGAACGGTTAGAGATACAGCGTCGGCGATGGAAGATTTGGAATCTACGGGTCAAAATCTATCGGATAGGCTTATTTTAAACGCGATTGGACGCAAAAATATTTTTGTCGAAATGAATTTCTACCTCAAGGCATAGAAATTTTTTCAGTTTTTCGAGATAGCATACTTCCGATAGAGCTAGCCAATTCAAACTCGGTAGGCTTATAGTACTCGACGAGACGATTAAAATGAAACAAACCGGAGGTCCCTAAGTCTTACCGTTCCGGAGATACGGTACTTTGAAGGTTGAAAAAATTCTTACTTAAAATTACCAAAATTTCGTTCTAGCGCGAAAACTATTATAGATAGCGCGTTCGTTCTTATTGCATTCGATTCCTAGGCGAAATCTGCTCCTAGGAAGGTCTACTTGATCCAGATCGAGCCATAAATAAAGCGGTGAGAGCGATTTGAAATTTGGCGCTTAACGAAAATCTCGATTTTGAACGGAATATTGGTCATTTGACGAAAAATTCATGTTCGAATTTTGAAGTTATTTTGCATCAGAATATACATATTCGGACCGGTAATTACGTAAAATATATCGGTTCCAAAGTGAAACGCATAGTTTTCGAGAAAACGCCATTCCAAGTTGGGGCCAAACGTGTAAAATTAAGGGGTATATATAAGGCGAATTTTGGTAATTTGACAAAAAATTCATGTTCGAATTTCAAAGTTATTTTGCGCCAGAATATACATATTCGGGCCGGTAATTACGTAGAACATATCGGTTCGGACGTAGAACGTATAGTTTTCGAGAAAACGCCATTCGAAGTTAGAGTAAAACGTTGAAAATAGACCTAATATAAGGGTGAATATAGGGCGAAACAGGGCAAACTTCAAGCGCTCGTAGCGCCTAAAGTATTAACGATAGAAAGTCGATTCGGGGTTGATTCTGAATCAGAAAAAGACGCTCTTTCGAATGGTGTAGGAGAAAATTACGTAGCTTGAAAAAATCGATTCCTAGGGTGGAATTTAGCTATTTTTTACGATTTTTTCGCGGTTTTTCGCGATTTTCTCGGTGACCGTTGGAGTAAAGTAAAAATCCTACGCAGTTGAATTTGTCTCGTCAAGACGCGTCGATTGATGTAGGATTGAAGGTTCTAAGTCCCATATTAGTGAAAAAGGGGTATGCGATTTTAGTGATTTTTAGCATTTTTTTGCGGTTTTTTGCATTTTCTCGGCAACCGTTTGAAATAATCTAAACAAATCATATACCGTTGAAATCAGCGCGTCAAGACGCGTCGATTGGTGTATGAATGAACGCGATCGGATGAAGTTGAACTTTAAACGTCCATATCTCCGTAACGGTTGGAGCTACAGCGTTTATAATGCCATTTTTGGAATGTACTGGTCGAGACCTATCCGATAAGCCTATTTCGAACGCAATCGGACGAAATTTTCTTTAGCTCGAGAACGGTTAGAGATACAGCGTCGGCGATGGAAGATTTGGAATCTACGGGTCAAAATCTATCGGATAGGCTTATTTTAAACGCGATTGGACGCAAAAATATTTTTGTCGAAATGAATTTCTACCTCAAGGCATAGAAATTTTTCAGTTTTTCGAGATAGCATACTTCCGATAGAGCTAGCCAATTCAAACTCGGTAGGCTTATAGTACTCGACGAGACGATTAAAATGAAACAAACCGGAGGTCCCTAAGTCTTACCGTTCCGGAGATACGGTACTTTGAAGGTTGAAAAAATTCTTACTTAAAATTACCAAAATTTCGTTCTAGCGCGAAAACTATTATAGATAGCGCGTTCGTTCTTATTGCATTCGATTCCTAGGCGAAATCTGCTCCTAGGAAGGTCTACTTGATCCAGATCGAGCCATAAATAAAGCGGTGAGAGCGATTTGAAATTTGGCGCTTAACGAAAATCTCGATTTTGAACGGAATATTGGTCATTCGACGAAAAATTCATGTTCGAATTTTGAAGTTATTTTGCATCAGAATATACATATTCGGACCGGTAATTACGTAAAATATATCGGTTCCAAAGTGAAACGCATAGTTTTCGAGAAAACGCCATTCCAAGTTGGGGCCAAACGTGTAAAATTAAGGGGTATATATAAGGCGAATTTTGGTAATTTGACAAAAAATTCATGTTCGAATTTCAAAGTTATTTTGCGCCAGAATATACATATTCGGGCCGGTAATTACGTAGAACATATCGGTTCGGACGTAGAACGTATAGTTTTCGAGAAAACGCCATTCGAAGTTAGAGTAAAACGTTGAAAATAGACCTAATATAAGGGTGAATATAGGGCGAAACAGGGCAAACTTCAAGCGCTCGTAGCGCCTAAAGTATTAACGATAGAAAGTCGATTCGGGGTTGATTCTGAATCAGAAAAAGACGCTCTTTCGAATGGTGTAGGAGAAAATTACGTAGCTTGAAAAAATCGATTCCTAGGGTGGAATTTAGCTATTTTTTACGATTTTTTCGCGGTTTTTCGCGATTTTCTCGGTGACCGTTGGAGTAAAGTAAAAAATCCTACGCAGTTGAATTTGTCTCGTCAAGACGCGTCGATTGATGTAGGATTGAAGGTTCTAAGTCCCATATTAGTGAAAAAGGGGTATGCGATTTTAGTGATTTTTAGCATTTTTTTGCGGTTTTTTGCATTTTCTCGGCAACCGTTTGAAATAATCTAAACAAATCATATACCGTTGAAATCAGCGCGTCAAGACGCGTCGATTGGTGTATGAATGAACGCGATCGGATGAAGTTGAACTTTAAACGTCCATATCTCCGTAACGGTTGGAGCTACAGCGTTTATAATGCCATTTTTGGAATGTACTGGTCGAGACCTATCCGATAAGCCTATTTCGAACGCAATCGGACGAAATTTTCTTTAGCTCGAGAACGGTTAGAGATACAGCGTCGGCGATGGAAGATTTGGAATCTACGGGTCAAAATCTATCGGATAGGCTTATTTTAAACGCGATTGGACGCAAAAATATTTTTGTCGAAATGAATTTCTACCTCAAGGCATAGAAATTTTTCAGTTTTTCGAGATAGCATACTTCCGATAGAGCTAGCCAATTCAAACTCGGTAGGCTTATAGTACTCGACGAGACGATTAAAATGAAACAAACCGGAGGTCCCTAAGTCTTACCGTTCCGGAGATACGGTACTTTGAAGGTTGAAAAAATTCTTACTTAAAATTACCAAAATTTCGTTCTAGCGCGAAAACTATTATAGATAGCGCGTTCGTTCTTATTGCATTCGATTCCTAGGCGAAATCTGCTCCTAGGAAGGTCTACTTGATCCAGATCGAGCCATAAATAAAGCGGTGAGAGCGATTTGAAATTTGGCGCTTAACGAAAATCTCGATTTTGAACGGAATATTGGTCATTCGACGAAAAATTCATGTTCGAATTTTGAAGTTATTTTGCATCAGAATATACATATTCGGACCGGTAATTACGTAAAATATATCGGTTCCAAAGTGAAACGCATAGTTTTCGAGAAAACGCCATTCCAAGTTGGGGCCAAACGTGTAAAATTAAGGGGTATATATAAGGCGAATTTTGGTAATTTGACAAAAAATTCATGTTCGAATTTCAAAGTTATTTTGCGCCAGAATATACATATTCGGGCCGGTAATTACGTAGAACATATCGGTTCGGACGTAGAACGTATAGTTTTCGAGAAAACGCCATTCGAAGTTAGAGTAAAACGTTGAAAATAGACCTAATATAAGGGTGAATATAGGGCGAAACAGGGCAAACTTCAAGCGCTCGTAGCGCCTAAAGTATTAACGATAGAAAGTCGATTCGGGGTTGATTCTGAATCAGAAAAAGACGCTCTTTCGAATGGTGTAGGAGAAAATTACGTAGCTTGAAAAAATCGATTCCTAGGGTGGAATTTAGCTATTTTTTACGATTTTTCGCGGTTTTTCGCGATTTTCTCGGTGACCGTTGGAGTAAAGTAAAAAAATCCTACGCAGTTGAATTTGTCTCGTCAAGACGCGTCGATTGATGTAGGATTGAAGGTTCTAAGTCCCATATTAGTGAAAAAGGGGTATGCGATTTTAGTGATTTTTAGCATTTTTTTGCGGTTTTTTGCATTTTCTCGGCAACCGTTTGAAATAATCTAAACAAATCATATACCGTTGAAATCAGCGCGTCAAGACGCGTCGATTGGTGTATGAATGAACGCGATCGGATGAAGTTGAACTTTAAACGTCCATATCTCCGTAACGGTTGGAGCTACAGCGTTTATAATGCCATTTTTGGAATGTACTGGTCGAGACCTATCCGATAAGCCTATTTCGAACGCAATCGGACGAAATTTTCTTTAGCTCGAGAACGGTTAGAGATACAGCGTCGGCGATGGAAGATTTGGAATCTACGGGTCAAAATCTATCGGATAGGCTTATTTTAAACGCGATTGGACGCAAAAAATATTTTTGTCGAAATGAATTTCTACCTCAAGGCATAGAAATTTTTCAGTTTTTCGAGATAGCATACTTCCGATAGAGCTAGCCAATTCAAACTCGGTAGGCTTATAGTACTCGACGAGACGATTAAAATGAAACAAACCGGAGGTCCCTAAGTCTTACCGTTCCGGAGATACGGTACTTTGAAGGTTGAAAAAATTCTTACTTAAAATTACCAAAATTTCGTTCTAGCGCGAAAACTATTATAGATAGCGCGTTCGTTCTTATTGCATTCGATTCCTAGGCGAAATCTGCTCCTAGGAAGGTCTACTTGATCCAGATCGAGCCATAAATAAAGCGGTGAGAGCGATTTGAAATTTGGCGCTTAACGAAAATCTCGATTTTGAACGGAATATTGGTCATTCGACGAAAAATTCATGTTCGAATTTTGAAGTTATTTTGCATCAGAATATACATATTCGGACCGGTAATTACGTAAAATATATCGGTTCCAAAGTGAAACGCATAGTTTTCGAGAAAACGCCATTCCAAGTTGGGGCCAAACGTGTAAAATTAAGGGGTATATATAAGGCGAATTTTGGTAATTTGACAAAAAATTCATGTTCGAATTTCAAAGTTATTTTGCGCCAGAATATACATATTCGGGCCGGTAATTACGTAGAACATATCGGTTCGGACGTAGAACGTATAGTTTTCGAGAAAACGCCATTCGAAGTTAGAGTAAAACGTTGAAAATAGACCTAATATAAGGGTGAATATAGGGCGAAACAGGGCAAACTTCAAGCGCTCGTAGCGCCTAAAGTATTAACGATAGAAAGTCGATTCGGGGTTGATTCTGAATCAGAAAAAGACGCTCTTTCGAATGGTGTAGGAGAAAATTACGTAGCTTGAAAAAATCGATTCCTAGGGTGGAATTTAGCTATTTTTTACGATTTTTCGCGGTTTTTCGCGATTTTCTCGGTGACCGTTGGAGTAAAGTAAAAAATCCTACGCAGTTGAATTTGTCTCGTCAAGACGCGTCGATTGATGTAGGATTGAAGGTTCTAAGTCCCATATTAGTGAAAAAGGGGTATGCGATTTTAGTGATTTTTAGCATTTTTTTGCGGTTTTTTGCATTTTCTCGGCAACCGTTTGAAATAATCTAAACAAATCATATACCGTTGAAATCAGCGCGTCAAGACGCGTCGATTGGTGTATGAATGAACGCGATCGGATGAAGTTGAACTTTAAACGTCCATATCTCCGTAACGGTTGGAGCTACAGCGTTTATAATGCCATTTTTGGAATGTACTGGTCGAGACCTATCCGATAAGCCTATTTCGAACGCAATCGGACGAAATTTTCTTTAGCTCGAGAACGGTTAGAGATACAGCGTCGGCGATGGAAGATTTGGAATCTACGGGTCAAAATCTATCGGATAGGCTTATTTTAAACGCGATTGGACGCAAAAAATATTTTTGTCGAAATGAATTTCTACCTCAAGGCATAGAAATTTTTCAGTTTTTCGAGATAGCATACTTCCGATAGAGCTAGCCAATTCAAACTCGGTAGGCTTATAGTACTCGACGAGACGATTAAAATGAAACAAACCGGAGGTCCCTAAGTCTTACCGTTCCGGAGATACGGTACTTTGAAGGTTGAAAAAATTCTTACTTAAAATTACCAAAATTTCGTTCTAGCGCGAAAACTATTATAGATAGCGCGTTCGTTCTTATTGCATTCGATTCCTAGGCGAAATCTGCTCCTAGGAAGGTCTACTTGATCCAGATCGAGCCATAAATAAAGCGGTGAGAGCGATTTGAAATTTGGCGCTTAACGAAAATCTCGATTTTGAACGGAATATTGGTCATTCGACGAAAAATTCATGTTCGAATTTTGAAGTTATTTTGCATCAGAATATACATATTCGGACCGGTAATTACGTAAAATATATCGGTTCCAAAGTGAAACGCATAGTTTTCGAGAAAACGCCATTCCAAGTTGGGGCCAAACGTGTAAAATTAAGGGGTATATATAAGGCGAATTTTGGTAATTTGACAAAAAATTCATGTTCGAATTTCAAAGTTATTTTGCGCCAGAATATACATATTCGGGCCGGTAATTACGTAGAACATATCGGTTCGGACGTAGAACGTATAGTTTTCGAGAAAACGCCATTCGAAGTTAGAGTAAAACGTTGAAAATAGACCTAATATAAGGGTGAATATAGGGCGAAACAGGGCAAACTTCAAGCGCTCGTAGCGCCTAAAGTATTAACGATAGAAAGTCGATTCGGGGTTGATTCTGAATCAGAAAAAGACGCTCTTTCGAATGGTGTAGGAGAAAATTACGTAGCTTGAAAAAATCGATTCCTAGGGTGGAATTTAGCTATTTTTTACGATTTTTCGCGGTTTTTCGCGATTTTCTCGGTGACCGTTGGAGTAAAGTAAAAAAATCCTACGCAGTTGAATTTGTCTCGTCAAGACGCGTCGATTGATGTAGGATTGAAGGTTCTAAGTCCCATATTAGTGAAAAAGGGGTATGCGATTTTAGTGATTTTTAGCATTTTTTGCGGTTTTTGCATTTTCTCGGCAACCGTTTGAAATAATCTAAACAAATCATATACCGTTGAAATCAGCGCGTCAAGACGCGTCGATTGGTGTATGAATGAACGCGATCGGATGAAGTTGAACTTTAAACGTCCATATCTCCGTAACGGTTGGAGCTACAGCGTTTATAATGCCATTTTTGGAATGTACTGGTCGAGACCTATCCGATAAGCCTATTTCGAACGCAATCGGACGAAATTTTCTTTAGCTCGAGAACGGTTAGAGATACAGCGTCGGCGATGGAAGATTTGGAATCTACGGGTCAAAATCTATCGGATAGGCTTATTTTAAACGCGATTGGACGCAAAAAATATTTTTGTCGAAATGAATTTCTACCTCAAGGCATAGAAATTTTTCAGTTTTTCGAGATAGCATACTTCCGATAGAGCTAGCCAATTCAAACTCGGTAGGCTTATAGTACTCGACGAGACGATTAAAATGAAACAAACCGGAGGTCCCTAAGTCTTACCGTTCCGGAGATACGGTACTTTGAAGGTTGAAAAAATTCTTACTTAAAATTACCAAAATTTCGTTCTAGCGCGAAAACTATTATAGATAGCGCGTTCGTTCTTATTGCATTCGATTCCTAGGCGAAATCTGCTCCTAGGAAGGTCTACTTGATCCAGATCGAGCCATAAATAAAGCGGTGAGAGCGATTTGAAATTTGGCGCTTAACGAAAATCTCGATTTTGAACGGAATATTGGTCATTCGACGAAAAATTCATGTTCGAATTTTGAAGTTATTTTGCATCAGAATATACATATTCGGACCGGTAATTACGTAAAATATATCGGTTCCAAAGTGAAACGCATAGTTTTCGAGAAAACGCCATTCCAAGTTGGGGCCAAACGTGTAAAATTAAGGGGTATATATAAGGCGAATTTTGGTAATTTGACAAAAAATTCATGTTCGAATTTCAAAGTTATTTTGCGCCAGAATATACATATTCGGGCCGGTAATTACGTAGAACATATCGGTTCGGACGTAGAACGTATAGTTTTCGAGAAAACGCCATTCGAAGTTAGAGTAAAACGTTGAAAATAGACCTAATATAAGGGTGAATATAGGGCGAAACAGGGCAAACTTCAAGCGCTCGTAGCGCCTAAAGTATTAACGATAGAAAGTCGATTCGGGGTTGATTCTGAATCAGAAAAAGACGCTCTTTCGAATGGTGTAGGAGAAAATTACGTAGCTTGAAAAAATCGATTCCTAGGGTGGAATTTAGCTATTTTTACGATTTTTCGCGGTTTTTCGCGATTTTCTCGGTGACCGTTGGAGTAAAGTAAAAAAATCCTACGCAGTTGAATTTGTCTCGTCAAGACGCGTCGATTGATGTAGGATTGAAGGTTCTAAGTCCCATATTAGTGAAAAAGGGGTATGCGATTTTAGTGATTTTTAGCATTTTTTGCGGTTTTTGCATTTTCTCGGCAACCGTTTGAAATAATCTAAACAAATCATATACCGTTGAAATCAGCGCGTCAAGACGCGTCGATTGGTGTATGAATGAACGCGATCGGATGAAGTTGAACTTTAAACGTCCATATCTCCGTAACGGTTGGAGCTACAGCGTTTATAATGCCATTTTTGGAATGTACTGGTCGAGACCTATCCGATAAGCCTATTTCGAACGCAATCGGACGAAATTTTCTTTAGCTCGAGAACGGTTAGAGATACAGCGTCGGCGATGGAAGATTTGGAATCTACGGGTCAAAATCTATCGGATAGGCTTATTTTAAACGCGATTGGACGCAAAAAATATTTTTGTCGAAATGAATTTCTACCTCAAGGCATAGAAATTTTTCAGTTTTTCGAGATAGCATACTTCCGATAGAGCTAGCCAATTCAAACTCGGTAGGCTTATAGTACTCGACGAGACGATTAAAATGAAACAAACCGGAGGTCCCTAAGTCTTACCGTTCCGGAGATACGGTACTTTGAAGGTTGAAAAAAATTCTTACTTAAAATTACCAAAATTTCGTTCTAGCGCGAAAACTATTATAGATAGCGCGTTCGTTCTTATTGCATTCGATTCCTAGGCGAAATCTGCTCCTAGGAAGGTCTACTTGATCCAGATCGAGCCATAAATAAAGCGGTGAGAGCGATTTGAAATTTGGCGCTTAACGAAAATCTCGATTTTGAACGGAATATTGGTCATTCGACGAAAAATTCATGTTCGAATTTTGAAGTTATTTTGCATCAGAATATACATATTCGGACCGGTAATTACGTAAAATATATCGGTTCCAAAGTGAAACGCATAGTTTTCGAGAAAACGCCATTCCAAGTTGGGGCCAAACGTGTAAAATTAAGGGGTATATATAAGGCGAATTTTGGTAATTTGACAAAAAATTCATGTTCGAATTTCAAAGTTATTTTGCGCCAGAATATACATATTCGGGCCGGTAATTACGTAGAACATATCGGTTCGGACGTAGAACGTATAGTTTTCGAGAAAACGCCATTCGAAGTTAGAGTAAAACGTTGAAAATAGACCTAATATAAGGGTGAATATAGGGCGAAACAGGGCAAACTTCAAGCGCTCGTAGCGCCTAAAGTATTAACGATAGAAAGTCGATTCGGGGTTGATTCTGAATCAGAAAAAGACGCTCTTTCGAATGGTGTAGGAGAAAATTACGTAGCTTGAAAAAATCGATTCCTAGGGTGGAATTTAGCTATTTTTACGATTTTTCGCGGTTTTTCGCGATTTTCTCGGTGACCGTTGGAGTAAAGTAAAAAAATCCTACGCAGTTGAATTTGTCTCGTCAAGACGCGTCGATTGATGTAGGATTGAAGGTTCTAAGTCCCATATTAGTGAAAAAGGGGTATGCGATTTTAGTGATTTTTAGCATTTTTTGCGGTTTTTGCATTTTCTCGGCAACCGTTTGAAATAATCTAAACAAATCATATACCGTTGAAATCAGCGCGTCAAGACGCGTCGATTGGTGTATGAATGAACGCGATCGGATGAAGTTGAACTTTAAACGTCCATATCTCCGTAACGGTTGGAGCTACAGCGTTTATAATGCCATTTTTGGAATGTACTGGTCGAGACCTATCCGATAAGCCTATTTCGAACGCAATCGGACGAAATTTTCTTTAGCTCGAGAACGGTTAGAGATACAGCGTCGGCGATGGAAGATTTGGAATCTACGGGTCAAAATCTATCGGATAGGCTTATTTTAAACGCGATTGGACGCAAAAAATATTTTTGTCGAAATGAATTTCTACCTCAAGGCATAGAAATTTTTCAGTTTTCGAGATAGCATACTTCCGATAGAGCTAGCCAATTCAAACTCGGTAGGCTTATAGTACTCGACGAGACGATTAAAATGAAACAAACCGGAGGTCCCTAAGTCTTACCGTTCCGGAGATACGGTACTTTGAAGGTTGAAAAAATTCTTACTTAAAATTACCAAAATTTCGTTCTAGCGCGAAAACTATTATAGATAGCGCGTTCGTTCTTATTGCATTCGATTCCTAGGCGAAATCTGCTCCTAGGAAGGTCTACTTGATCCAGATCGAGCCATAAATAAAGCGGTGAGAGCGATTTGAAATTTGGCGCTTAACGAAAATCTCGATTTTGAACGGAATATTGGTCATTCGACGAAAAATTCATGTTCGAATTTTGAAGTTATTTTGCATCCAGAATATACATATTCGGACCGGTAATTACGTAAAATATATCGGTTCCAAAGTGAAACGCATAGTTTTCGAGAAAACGCCATTCCAAGTTGGGGCCAAACGTGTAAAATTAAGGGGTATATATAAGGCGAATTTTGGTAATTTGACAAAAAATTCATGTTCGAATTTCAAAGTTATTTTGCGCCAGAATATACATATTCGGGCCGGTAATTACGTAGAACATATCGGTTCGGACGTAGAACGTATAGTTTTCGAGAAAACGCCATTCGAAGTTAGAGTAAAACGTTGAAAATAGACCTAATATAAGGGTGAATATAGGGCGAAACAGGGCAAACTTCAAGCGCTCGTAGCGCCTAAAGTATTAACGATAGAAAGTCGATTCGGGGTTGATTCTGAATCAGAAAAAGACGCTCTTTCGAATGGTGTAGGAGAAAATTACGTAGCTTGAAAAAATCGATTCCTAGGGTGGAATTTAGCTATTTTTACGATTTTTCGCGGTTTTCGCGATTTTCTCGGTGACCGTTGGAGTAAAGTAAAAAATCCTACGCAGTTGAATTTGTCTCGTCAAGACGCGTCGATTGATGTAGGATTGAAGGTTCTAAGTCCCATATTAGTGAAAAAGGGGTATGCGATTTTAGTGATTTTTAGCATTTTTTGCGGTTTTTGCATTTTCTCGGCAACCGTTTGAAATAATCTAAACAAATCATATACCGTTGAAATCAGCGCGTCAAGACGCGTCGATTGGTGTATGAATGAACGCGATCGGATGAAGTTGAACTTTAAACGTCCATATCTCCGTAACGGTTGGAGCTACAGCGTTTATAATGCCATTTTTGGAATGTACTGGTCGAGACCTATCCGATAAGCCTATTTCGAACGCAATCGGACGAAATTTTCTTTAGCTCGAGAACGGTTAGAGATACAGCGTCGGCGATGGAAGATTTGGAATCTACGGGTCAAAATCTATCGGATAGGCTTATTTTAAACGCGATTGGACGCAAAAAATATTTTTGTCGAAATGAATTTCTACCTCAAGGCATAGAAATTTTTCAGTTTTTCGAGATAGCATACTTCCGATAGAGCTAGCCAATTCAAACTCGGTAGGCTTATAGTACTCGACGAGACGATTAAAATGAAACAAACCGGAGGTCCCTAAGTCTTACCGTTCCGGAGATACGGTACTTTGAAGGTTGAAAAAATTCTTACTTAAAATTACCAAAATTTCGTTCTAGCGCGAAAACTATTATAGATAGCGCGTTCGTTCTTATTGCATTCGATTCCTAGGCGAAATCTGCTCCTAGGAAGGTCTACTTGATCCAGATCGAGCCATAAATAAAGCGGTGAGAGCGATTTGAAATTTGGCGCTTAACGAAAATCTCGATTTTGAACGGAATATTGGTCATTCGACGAAAAATTCATGTTCGAATTTTGAAGTTATTTTGCATCAGAATATACATATTCGGACCGGTAATTACGTAAAATATATCGGTTCCAAAGTGAAACGCATAGTTTTCGAGAAAACGCCATTCCAAGTTGGGGCCAAACGTGTAAAATTAAGGGGTATATATAAGGCGAATTTTGGTAATTTGACAAAAAATTCATGTTCGAATTTCAAAGTTATTTTGCGCCAGAATATACATATTCGGGCCGGTAATTACGTAGAACATATCGGTTCGGACGTAGAACGTATAGTTTTCGAGAAAACGCCATTCGAAGTTAGAGTAAAACGTTGAAAATAGACCTAATATAAGGGTGAATATAGGGCGAAACAGGGCAAACTTCAAGCGCTCGTAGCGCCTAAAGTATTAACGATAGAAAGTCGATTCGGGGTTGATTCTGAATCAGAAAAAGACGCTCTTTCGAATGGTGTAGGAGAAAATTACGTAGCTTGAAAAAATCGATTCCTAGGGTGGAATTTAGCTATTTTTTACGATTTTTTCGCGGTTTTTCGCGATTTTCTCGGTGACCGTTGGAGTAAAGTAAAAAATCCTACGCAGTTGAATTTGTCTCGTCAAGACGCGTCGATTGATGTAGGATTGAAGGTTCTAAGTCCCATATTAGTGAAAAAGGGGTATGCGATTTTAGTGATTTTTAGCATTTTTTTGCGGTTTTTTGCATTTTCTCGGCAACCGTTTGAAATAATCTAAACAAATCATATACCGTTGAAATCAGCGCGTCAAGACGCGTCGATTGGTGTATGAATGAACGCGATCGGATGAAGTTGAACTTTAAAGAGTCCAATCCGATAGGCCTATTTCGAATGCAATCGGACGAAATTTTCTTTCGCTTCAGAACTGTAAGAAATACACCGTCCGTGAAGAAAGATTTGGATTCTACGGGCCAAAATCTATCGGATGGGCTGATTTTGAACGTGATTGGGCGCAAAGAATGTTTGGCAGAAAATTCAAGATAACGTCGTCATCTATCCAACCCTTATCTTGTGGGATAGCTGGGCCAATAGGTTCTTGTCCATCAGTTCTGATTTCATGTTTCTGCTGGAAGATATAAAGGCAGATGCCGAAAAATATCCCCTTGCAGTCATAGAACTGACAATACCTTTCCTGTTTCGGCACTCGTCGGTCCACAAATCCTGTTTTTACCTTTTGAGCAGGAATTTTTGTCAATTTTGGGTCGGTTGTTGCGCTGGTTTCATCGCCATTCCATATTTGACCTGAAGTAAGTTTGTATTTCATATATAAAGTTGCTTTGGGTTTTCTTAATGAATAATTTTTATATGTATGTTAGAACCCGTAAATACATTTCCCAGGAACCATTCTGGTGTCTTAATTGAGTTTAATAGGAATCTTATTTGCATTGACAAAATCAATTGTCGATCGACGAAGTTTTCGACAAGTGATCCCAAATAGCCGTTTTTCCTCTGCAAGACTATATTCCAGAATCTCGTTTTCTTGATCCTCAAGAAGGACCTGCCTAAATCGTCCAGGATATTTCTCATTTTCTGACACAATTTTATTTTTGTTTGTAACCCTTCTTTGTAATGTACTCTGGGCACGTTGTACCTTTCTGCGGCTTTTTGAACTGATAACTCATTGATTCGTACGTTTTGTGTAGCTACTAACATGTCCGGAGCCGATTTTTTTGCATGACCTGTATTTATTTTATAAAAGCGTTTAATTTTAAGCATCTGTAATCGCCAGATAGAAAGGAAAAATTATCAGTTACAAGTAGTATTAGAACAGTCTCTTAAGATGGGACGTCCTAAGTTAGGATTCTCTCCTACGCCTGCTAATTAACAATGTTGCTTAACATACAAAATTCGACAGGCGAAATGTAAAGTAAACTTATATACATTACCCATAGTATACTTGTCTCATTTATTTTAACGACAATAGATGCAAAGCCCATCCTCGCCGCGAATGGAAGTTCCTAGTATTCCACTGTATCAACCCGATATCAACTCGAAGCAACAATACTTGACGCCACGAAGAGCCAGATCTCCAGCTTGGAAACGACGTACGCCGGAGCCACCATCGGAATCGCCATTACCTGCAGTTGTACCTGATTTGCTGCTAGCGCGCACGGATTCTGGAAGGACCAACACGGATATTTCGGAGAGCACCACGACCACGGACGACTACATAACGGCGAATTCCGGTACGGACAGTTCGAGGAAAAGCAATTCCACCAAGGTACTCCTCGACGATCTATCGAAGTTGAAAATATTAATCTGGCAAGATATCCTTCCAGGGTAATTCCGACAAACATCGTTCGCATACTGCAGCCGAAGGCAGTTCCTTCGAGAGCGCTTCATCGATGTACACTAGTTCGAAAGTAGACTACCTGGCCGACGACATGGTAGTGCCATCGTATTCTCCACCGCCGATTCCCGAAGAAACCAGCGACATAGCCACGACACCAGTGCCTGAGGTGCACACTGGACGATCATCACCAACCGGCAGTAGCTCGTCGTCAGGAAGCTACAGTCTGAACGGGTCCTGTCCAGAGCTGCCTCAAAAACCGCCAGTGCCTTCTATAAAGCAGAAAGCGTCGCTCTCCGAAGACGACAGAAGCGTTCACTACTCTTCTTCCGGCTATTACGAATCCCCGCTTGAGGATGAGTAAGAATATCTAAATAATTACAACATCGTCATAAACCGATCTTTTTCATATTCTAGCGTCACGTGGAAATCCTCCAAGTCGGATAAAGCCGACTACCACCGCGACGAAGATAACAAACGAAAGAAGCGTCCATACACGCTCGAGGTCAGCAAATCGGAGAGCAGCGCTACGTTATCGAACGGCAAAAACAAATTTATCCAAAAACACGGCCGAAAAATATCCCCATCGCGAGACACGATTAAGACTCCCGAAGCCAAGTCCAAACGCGGGAAGGTTCGCACACGCAGTCCCATGCACAATCACAAGAAAGTGCAGTACAGTAAGAAATCGCCTCAAACTATTCGAGCACCGGATGAATGGGTTCAGAGCGGACACGAAGAAGGAAAATTAGCCGCCACATCCGATGAGTCCAGCAGCGGAGTGTGCGGGGAAAAGAAGCCGGAACAGACCTCTCCTAGGAAGACGAAGAAATCGAGAGATAATAGCAGGAGGAAATCTGCACCTAGGTCACCTACGGGATCCAAATCGAGACGCAGGAATAATAATACGGATGAGAAGTGTTCGAGTTTACCTGGAAGCTTATCGCGTAGGAAATCGGCGCAAGTCAAAACCGAAGATGATGGAAGCAGTTATGTCGCTAAGAAGAAATTACATCCACATAGGTAAACTCTTATTTGTTACAGTCTCCTGTTTTGGAGAGAGCACTAAGCGTTTTCCCGCTTGCGTGAGGATATAAAAAATAAGAACAGGCTTCTCTGTTTTTCTGCCGTTTTATTTAGACAGATAAGATTGACACATTTACAATAAAAAGCATTTATTCAGACATATAAAATTGACACATTTACAATCTAAAAACGACCATAAGAAATACGTATTCCTAGACATGAGCTTTATTTCAAGATCAAATATTTAGGAATAAAAAAATATTATAAGCATATTATATTGTGCTTAGCGTGTACCGTGTTTACCCCATTTGAGTTATGGTCTGTTACTCTATGAATCCGAAGAATCCTAAGAATTGGACAATTACGTTTCTCGGCTCGGAGAAGTTAAAACTGCGTTCGTGGCTGAACGTTGTAAAATACGTTTCGTCCAAAACAGTTCAAATATAAGCATTTTCGAAAACTAAAACATGAAACCATTCTAGATTTAGTACATACGAGGGTCGTTCAGAAATTAAGTTTAACGATGCTAGCGCCGCTCTTGGTGAGAATGTAGAACTTTAAAATTTCAGGGACGTGTTCTCTAATCTATTCTGATCAGTTTAGTTCCTCGCATAGTCCGTTCGGGCAATTGTTGCGTGTGACATTTTATCATGGAGATTCCGATAAAATTTGCGCCCAAATGTGAACTGCGAAATATAATACATTTTTACCGTCAAAAACTTGACTGCCACAGAAATTTATCGAGAATTATGTTCTGTACGGCGATAAATACACGAGTGTGCAGATGGTAACGCGTTGAACACCGTTTCAGAGTTACACGACAAAGTGCGCGAAGGACGACCAGCTCACGCAGTCAACGAGGAAAACGTTGCGTTTGCGAAGCAACTGGTAGAGGAGGATGCGCGGTATATCCTGGGCGAGTTGGCCAAAGAACTTCGAAGTAGAGGTGAATGTAGTCGAACTTCTGGACGCAAATCGTTTCGACTTAGGAATTGTAGGAAATTGTAACTCGTTATACGAAGTGTATCGAAAAATGTGGGGAGTATGTGTGAAAATAGAAAGTTGTCTGAAAATTTCAAAAATGGCCTTGTTATTGTGTCTTCACTACTCTTTCACAGCTTTATTAGACCGACTTACTTTCTGAACGACCCTCTTCTACAACCATAATTATTGAAGTTAAAGAAATGAAAAATATTAATATATATAAAAAGCGTTAAAAAAAGCGTTGTATTTAAAGTAATGTCTTTAAATATCTAACAACATCGTCCGAGTTATGCTGCGGGTCACTCTTTAGTATGGACGGGTCACTATTCCTGAAGAAGCTGGCAGTATTGATTGCAAAACGTTCACATTGAGCAGTGATACAGGGCAAAGTAAGTTGCACAGTTTGTATCATGGACACCGATTGGTGGTGTCCGCTTTTTCTACATCTTCTTCTTTTCCGTGATCTTCTTCTTCATTACCGCCAGTGGCTTTCCAAGTAACTTGTCCGCCTGTTTGCGAAAATATTTTGCCGCTGTTCCAACCCCCGAATTTCTTTTATTTGAGAGAAAGTTTTAAGGGATTATGTTGATCTGTGCACAACGCAATTTTCGCATATGCACTCGGAACTGCTCTGATCATCATATTATTATTATCTTTGTTCTTCTTCTTTGCTTTCCTCTTCATTACTTACCCTTACTAAGGGTTACAATGTCAATTTCTTCTTCTTTTTTATCTCCTTCATGCTCATCATCATCCTTTTCTTCTTTCTCTTCTTCATCTGCTTTATTGTTTTCTTCAACATATTGGGCCAACTTGAAAATATGTTTTATTTCAATTACACATCAATGAATACATTATTCAAAGTATTGTCGATCGGAATCTATAACTCTTTGCCACCTCTCTGGTAATTTATGTACACGTTGCCAAAAAAGAAACGTCCATCTTTTGAGACCAAGAAAGAATCAAGCCAATTTTTCATACCTTCAGTTGAAGTAAACCGTATTCCTGAAAGAGCATTCGGCATTGACCCAAACAAACAAAAATCAGAAGCAGCCAAAATACGGCGGGTGCGATAAGACTTTCCATCCACAGTTTTGTAAATAGTTTCTAACCGGGGTGGAAAGATGAGGCCGAGCAGTGTCATGATGGAAGATTACGCACTGATGTCTAGACGCATATTCTGGTCGCTTTTCAACCAATGCTCTCTTCAAACGAATCAATTGCTGACGATACAACTGGCCCGTGATAGTTTTCCCAGGTTTTAACAGCACAACACAATATCATCTTCGCACCATGAATATTCGGCTTCGGACTCGATGTGCCCGGTTGGCTGGGCTTCACATACGATTTCCTGCGTTTAGGGTTGTCATAATGAATCCATTTTTCGTCCCCACTTACCACTTGATGCAGAAATGGCTTTCTTTTTCGTAGCGTTCAAGAAGCATTGCAGAATCGCCTTTCGATGTCGCGAGGCTTCAACTTATATGGCACCCAGTTTGCTTGCTTTTGTATGAAGCCCAATCGTTTGAGGCGCTTCGAAATTGCTGCTTGTGTCACTCCCAACAATTCTGTAAGCCCTTCTTGCCTTTGGCACCAGTCTTCACTGAGTAAATGCCTCCAAGTCTTTGTCTTCGAACTTTTTCGCTTGGCCAGGCCGTTTCTTGTCTTCGGGACCAAAATTACCACTTTTATAACGTTGAAAGCGGAACTCGCATATTTTCAACGACGGAGTCTGTTCACCGAAAACTTCCGACAAAATTCGATGACTTTCAGCGGCACTTTTTTCAAATTGAAGAAGAAAAGCATGACTTTTTGGCACGAATGCTGACATGTTTGAACACGAAAAGAATTATAATGCTGACACTTTGGCGAATTGACACATACTGACAACTGAAGCCATATGATGAAGCATTGCCATGAAAGTATTTACACTATGGTTCTGAGACGCGTAGTACAACTTACGTTATCTCTTGTAAATCCCCCGTTTTCAAGCTGTCCTCCCCTTAGCCTCTTATAGCGTTAAGAATCGAAAGAAACACACAAGAATTTAAACTGGTAATATGTCTTATTTTCTTTGCTATGCAGTCCTACTGGATCTCCGACTAAACAAAGACGAAGTCCTAAAAGCAGTCCAGATACGGCACGTTTAAAGGCACTAAGTGCAGAATCTCTACGATCGGTGAGTCCCGGTAGTGACAGCGTCTTTTACAGCGATCCTAGTAGTCATGCAGCAGCAATAGACCATCAAGTTCATTGCTTGCATTGCGGAAAAGAAGTCGATATAGTGACGACCGACGACCACGATAAAAGTGTAAGTAGCAACGGTCTTCAACCGGACATAGTGCAACCTCCGGCTGGATTCGAAGATTCCCCGCGCCAGAAGCACTCGACCGGTAGGCTCTACAAAAAATTGGAGAAACGGTTCCGTTCAGAGGAACGATGCCAAGCCGAAAGAAGACACCTCAAGTACAGGACGGACGTTCGGGCAAAGGTAAGGTACGAATAGTTTAGATTCTTGTTACGAACGAAGACGCTCAACGGCGGTCTGTACGCGTTCATTATTAGTCAGAAGAGCGAGGCGAAAAGTCAGAGTCGAACCGAGGAAAACTGCGGCCCATGGCGAGATCCACGGACGCCGGTATGGAAGGTCTGAGGGCCACCGATTCCAGTCCAAGTGTCCTTCCTGGTGCTCCCGAAGACGAAGACGATTTGGGTCTTTACAATGTGCCTTACTCAGAAGGATGCTGGATATATATTGACGACCAGGAGGAGATACATACATGGTCTAGACCGGAATCATCGACAGGTTTGTAGATGTATAAATTGATTTTTGCTTCTTGAGGAATCCACCAAATTCACGTTGATGGTTTCGAGATATTTCGGATCAAAATTTTGCAAAATCTAGACTGACCTTCATGTTTTCAAAATATCTGGATCTTATCCCGTTCCCATCGGCAATATATGTACCAATTTAGTTTCTTGCAAATTTTATGTCTTTATTACCAGTATCGATGCGAATACTTTTAATTCTATTCTAAGGCTTTCACGACCAAAGTCATTAGTAAAAACTATTTCGGATTTCGGCCATTGGCCGTAGGCTTGCTACTAATTTTTGTCAAATCTTAACACCCAACAGATGATGACGCCCCTCGCAAAGATTCTACGTCGAGCATCGAAAGTACAGAATCGGAACACGAATTCCGCAAGCGATATCAAGCTGTTACGCATCGCATGGTGCATAGGAAGTCCTGTCTGGAGATGTACAAGCGACAAGCCTCGAAATCTTTCGGTAAGTTGAACTGACGTTCTCAATCAACCATTGGGGAAAGCAAACGCTGGCATAGCATTTTTACATGTTTTACAACAGTGACAAAAATGTTCATCCAGGACGTGCGCAATTACACTTTTTTGCCTGTCTCTCCTTTCGCTTGCGCTTGCAAGATGTTCACTTTTACCGTAGAAGACGGTCATACCGCCAAATGCACTCGCGAACTACTTGCGACGTACCACATACTGCGATCGAGGCTTAAAAATATCCAAGATATAAATACGCGTGTAGAAAGTATGTTAATAATTATCGAATATTCATTTCGTAAGGTGCATTTCTTCGCGCGGCGCGCCTTTCCTCTCCGTTTCTCGCCGTCTTTCCTCCTGTTCGAGGAGAACACTTTTTATTAATTCATAGCGGTGACGTTGTCGGATCTAAACATAGATTCCTTTCGAACGTTACTGAAATAGCTTTCGCGTTAAACTGAAAAAATAAAATCCTCCAGTATTCTTCGAAAGCATTCGGATAAATACATTCCGTGCGCTAGACTCCTTCGACTTCGAGCCCCTGCTGAAGTGCTCGTCGGTGTCGGTTGTTGTGTATAAATTTTTATCTGTTGGTGCTGTTTCGGGAAATTGATCGCGATGGTGTTAGGTATGTTTTATTCGTTTTTGGCTACCTTTTTATCATTGCAAATATAGATTTCCGGCTTGGATAAGAATATTTTTAAACTTAACTTTAGCTCAAATCCATCTTAAAGCATCAAATTTTTTCGATAAAATTCGATAAAATCGGTATGCCAGGTAATAATGGATATAGCACGTGCTTTAAGGCAATTTGAGATTAAAAATAGAACCGGCATATAGTCGGTCTTGTTATCGTAACCCAAATTAGAATTAATTATAAATACAGGTACAACAGTTATTACCAAAATCATAGGCATAAATACAGATTTTTGCGTTTTCCTTCAATTTTGATGATTTTAATACTGACGTGAGTATAGCAAGACGGCGCTTAAATTTTTGGCAATGAAATTTTCAAAAGTTGCAAAATGCAACCAAACAGACTTCACGCAAAACTAAAGAAAAATATTGATTTTGTTTTCTGTCCAATAAAAACATTTATGTAGATACGTCTAATTATTGTTCCTGGAGCGATTATGTGCCAAAACGGAAGTCAGATGTTTTGAAAATAACAAATCAGCTAAGAAGAAATGAATATCGAACAAAAATGATTTATCTCATTCCTTCAGCAAATTTTTCGAACCATTTCCAAACTTGACAAGAAAAAAAGAGCGTTGAGGTATTTTTCTCGTTTCTTTGGGGACAATCCTAAAAACTTCCACTTTCTACCAGTTTACTAAAGTTCAAATAAAATCATTTTTCGTCATTCCTTTAAAAATCTGGCAGTACTCCAGTTTTTATCAGATTTTTGTTATTTATTTTTGAGGAAGATCTCAAAGATTTTCGCATTCTACCAAACATAGAGTGTCCAAAAAAGAAGCAACTTTTTATCACTCTTTCGGAATAAATAGACATCACAAACTTTCAAGAATCCGATTTTTCCGTTAGTAACAAACACTTTTTCCGCTTGCATTATATCCTCAAATCTTTAGATCAAAATAACTCGTTCTTTTAAAGTAATTAAATTACATGCGGAAGAATTTAAAGTACAATATTAGGAATGGACCATCTGGCTGGCTGGTTCCTTTTTAAAAATGGTATAAAACAAATACTGTTCAATATTTTCCAAAGTTTTTTGATTTATGGAAAACAGCAAACCTCTCGATTAGTTATCGAACATAGTTTCGTTCAAGTGGCGGTTTGGGCTAGCTTGGTAGTTGCCCATTCTGTTTTACATCCAATTTTGTAGTAAATTTTCAATGGTTTTAGGACCCTATTTAACGAATAGCTCCATCAATAATGTGGTTAAGTACCTGAATCGTACTACGACTATTGGAATGAGGCCGATCTTTGACGGCACCCGTCCCAAGAAAAGTCAACGGTATCAAATCCCATCTCTGCGGAGGCCTAGGAACATCACCAAAACCACTGATAATAACATAATTATTGAACTTAGTGGACAAAAGTCGATTATTGGACGGTTTGTGTAACATGTAACGCCCTTCTGCAGTTACCACAGCTCGCCCAAATCTAATTGCTTAGTTTCTGACCAAAACGAAAATCAGTACTCTCTGTTGACGGTAAGGTTATTGCCATCTTCATATTCGACGAGAAACGGAACAATAACACTGTGACTCCAGAAGCCAAATCAAACGATCAGCGTGTAACTGAGGTGCAGTGGATTCCCTACAATTACGTTCGAGTTTTCCGAGCCCCAATACGGCCAATTTTGTTTGTTGGCTTAGCTTAATGAAAATGGGCCTCATCCGAAAGGATAATTTTTCTTTAGGAAATCAACCTCAATTTCAAGCTGCTCTGAAGCCCAAACAAAGAAGCGATAATCAAGCGGATGGTCATTTTGCTTCAATTCCTCAGTTAATTGGACCTTCTAACGAAATAATCCGAGGTCTTTAAGCAGAATTTTCCTCAGACCAGTAGGAGCATTGTTAACTTGCTGAAATTTGTTGCTAATGGTAGTTCTCGGGTTTAGCCGCACACTTTCAGCAAAAGGAGCATATCCGCAACTGGTCGCACATAACAAACACAAAGATAACTTGTGTAGCCAAATAGCATTCCGATCTCATGAACTTTCTTCACACACTTGCGTACAGAGTGGGAAATTGGTGCATTATTTCGGCCGAATTTTTTCCAAAATTCGCGCCGTTTCGGCAACAGGGCACACGCTCACTTTGGAAATAAATTTTCAATATTTCCCAATGTTGTTCAAGCATTTCGTTGCGCGGAGATATGATACTGATTTTCTATCAATTTTTTGAGCACGAAAGAGCTATCTGTTTCAAAAGAACATGTAATTTTTAAAAGAAACCCTCAAACCCTTTAAATTCTATGGACGATATTTTTCAAATCCTTCCTATGTCTTATAGCACCTGAATCTACGACTGGCGAACCTGAACCACTGCGCAAAAGTTTGGAGGAATTGCTAAAATTGATGTTAGTGGTATGGTGTCGTGAGAATTTAGCCATCAAATTGATGTCATCGAAACCCAACGGTAAATTATAAAGAAACAGCTCTGGAAAATGTGACTAACGCACACTAACGTAACTAACATAGTTTTGGAATTTTAATGAGCCATTTCTTCCTTTCTAAAACTAAAATTTCTAACCTCCCTGTGTGCGAATTTGAGTATATCTATTTCTCATTTTCTTACCGTAATGTTGCTCGTTCTTATCTTTATGAGAAACAAAACTAGAGAAAACGACAAATCTTTTTCTCGTACGAAAACAACTTCTTTTCCTCATTGAAAATGCTAAATCAAGTTTTCTTCTTCTTCCTTTACTTCTTTCTTTTACGGAACTCGACCGTAATGATTCTTACTTCATCCGTTTGCCGATTGGTACGACGCATAATTCCTCCAACTAGGTCTTCTTTGTGCTACTGACCACCTCTTTCGGAGTTGGTCAACCAATTTACTCCATTGTCGCTTTTGGATCTTAAATTTACTACTTAATCATATATTCAACCAGAAGTAAAAATTGTGGGGAAAAAGCAATTTCGATCAAATTAATATCCTATTATATTTCCAAATATGCTCGTATATCAATGAATTTCGAACTTAACAGTTTAGCCTTTGAAATTAGCAAAATGGACACGAATATTGTCAAACACACTTAATGAGATCTGGATATACAGGGTTTCTCACAACTAATACTTCAAATTTATTCATAAGATTTTATGAAATAAAAGTAAGTCAGTGAGTATAAAAGACAAAAAATTGAAAAATAGAATGGGGTAAATAAAAGTTTTGTTTTGGAACCGCTGACTTATTTATCGCAAAGTATAACTCGATACGCAGTCGTCCTTCAACCTGTTGCCCGTAAAATTAAACATACACGTCTTTAACATATTGAC
>JAYRCI010000093.1:0-35915 GCA_038088585.1 Chrysina gloriosa | reverse complement strand
GCTTAGCATCTACTACAGAAGGCGCATGCCAATTTCCAGGCCTGGATTCCTCCTCCTGCCGCCCGTACATACTCTGAAATTCCTGCCTCCAGGACGCTTACGAGAAAACTAACACCGACTCGGAAAGAATCTCTTATACAAAATTGCTTAGCATCTACTACAGAAGGCGCATGCCAATTTCCAGGCCTGGATTCCTCCTCCTGCCGCCCGTACATACTCTGAAATTCCTGCCTCCAGGACGCTTACGAGAAAACTAACACCGACTCGGAAAGAATCTCTTATACAAAATTGCTTAGCATCTACTACAGAAGGCGCATGCCAATTTCCAGGCCTGGATTCCTCCTCCTGCCGCCCGTACATACTCTGAAATTCCTGCCTCCAGGACGCTTACGAGAAAACTAACACCGACTCGGAAAGAATCCCTTATACAAAATTGCTTAGGCATCTACTACAGAAGGCGCATGCCAATTTCCAGGCCTGATTCCTCCTCCTGCCGCCCGTACATACTCTGAAATTCCTGCCTCCAGGACGCTTACGAGAAAACTAACACCGACTCGGAAAGAATCTCTTATACAAAATTGCTTAGCATCTACTACAGAAGGCGCATGCCAATTTCCAGGCCTGGATTCCTCCTCCTGCCGCCCGTACATACTCTGAAATTCCTGCCTCCAGGACGCTTACGAGAAAACTAACACCGACTCGGAAAGAATCTCTTATACAAAATTGCTTAGCATCTACTACAGAAGGCGCATGCCAATTTCCAGGCCTGGATTCCTCCTCCTGCCGCCCGTACATACTCTGAAATTCCTGCCTCCAGGACCCTTACGAGGAAGGTAACCTCGCCTCAGAAAGAATGTGTGATCCAAAATTGCTTAGACTGTGCCGGGGAAGGCGCCTGTGGAATAGTGAGTGAATGTTCTGCCTCCTGTCCCCCGTACATACTCTGAAATTGTTGCCTCCAGGACTCTTACGAGAAAACTAACACCGACTCGGAAAGAATCTCTTATACAAAATTGCTTAGCATCTACTACAGAAGGCGCATGCCAATTTCCAGGCCTGGATTCCTCCTCCTGCCGCCCGTACATACTCTGAAATTCCTGCCTCCAGGACGCTTACGAGAAAACTAACACCGACTCGGAAAGAGTCTCTTATACAAAATTGCTTAGCATCTACTACAGAAGGCGCATGCCAATTTCCAGGCCTGGATTCCTCCTCCTGCCGCCCGTACATACTCTGAAATTCCTGCCTCCAGGACGCTTACGAGAAAACTAACACCGACTCGGAAAGAATCCCTTATACAAAATTGCTTGGCATCTACTACAGAAGGCGCATGCCAATTTCCAGGCCTGGATTCCTCCTCCTGCCGCCCGTACATACTCTGAAATTCCTGCCTCCAGGACGCTTACGAGAAAACTAACACCGACTCGGAAAGAGTCTCTTATACAAAATTGCTTAGCATCTACTACAGAAGGCGCATGCCAATTTCCAGGCCTGGATTCCTCCTCCTGCCGCCCGTACATACTCTGAAATTCCTGCCTCCAGGACGCTTACGAGAAAACTAACACCGACTCGGAAAGAATCCCTTATACAAAATTGCTTGGCATCTACTACAGAAGGCGCATGCCAATTTCCAGGCCTGGATTCCTCCTCCTGCCGCCCGTACATACTCTGAAATTCCTGCCTCCAGGACGCTTACGAGAAAACTAACACCGACTCGGAAAGAATCTCTTATACAAAATTGCTTAGCATCTACTACAGAAGGCGCATGCCAATTTCCAGGCCTGGATTCCTCCTCCTGCCGCCCGTACATACTCTGAAATTCCTGCCTCCAGGACGCTTACGAGGAAAACTAACACCGACTCGGAAAGAATGCTTATACAAAATTGCTTAGGCATCTACCGGGGAAGGCGCCTGTGCCAATAATGAGTGGATTCCTCCTCCTGCCGCCCGTACATACTCTGAAATTCCTGCCTCCAGGACGCTTACGAGAAAACTAACACCGACTCGGAAAGAATCTCTTATACAAAATTGCTTAGCATCTACTACAGAAGGCGCATGCCAATTTCCAGGCCTGGATTCCTCCTCCTGCCGCCCGTACATACTCTGAAATTCCTGCCTCCAGGACGCTTACGAGAAAACTAACACCGACTCGGAAAGAATCCCTTATACAAAATTGCTTGGCATCTACTACAGAAGGCGCATGCCAATTTCCAGGCCTGGATTCCTCCTCCTGCCGCCCGTACATACTCTGAAATTCCTGCCTCCAGGACGCTTACGAGAAAACTAACACCGACTCGGAAAGAATCTCTTATACAAAATTGCTTAGCATCTACTACAGAAGGCGCATGCCAATTTCCAGGCCTGGATTCCTCCTCCTGCCGCCCGTACATACTCTGAAATTCCTGCCTCCAGGACGCTTACGAGGAAGGTAACCTCGACTTCAGAAAGAATGTCTTATTCAAAATTGCTTAGGCTGTGCCGGGGAAGGCGCCTGTGGAATAATGAGTGAATGTTCTCCTCCTGTCCGCCCGTACATACTCTGAAATTGTTGCCTCCAGGACTCTTACGAGAAAACTAACACCGACTCGGAAAGAATCTCTTATACAAAATTGCTTAGCATCTACTACAGAAGGCGCATGCCAATTTCCAGGCCTGGATTCCTCCTCCTGCCGCCCGTACATACTCTGAAATTCCTGCCTCCAGGACGCTTACGAGAAAACTAACACCGACTCGGAAAGAATCTCTTATACAAAATTGCTTAGCATCTACTACAGAAGGCGCATGCCAATTTCCAGGCCTGGATTCCTCCTCCTGCCGCCCGTACATACTCTGAAATTCCTGCCTCCAGGACGCTTACGAGAAAACTAACACCGACTCGGAAAGAATCCCTTATACAAAATTGCTTGGCATCTACTACAGAAGGCGCATGCCAATTTCCAGGCCTGGATTCCTCCTCCTGCCGCCCGTACATACTCTGAAATTCCTGCCTCCAGGACCCTTACGAGGAAGGTAACCTCGCCTTCAGAAAGAATGTTGATCCAAAATTGCCTTAGACTGTGCCGGGAAGGCGCCTGTGGAATAGTGAGTGAATGTTCTGCCTCCTGTCCCCCGTACATACTCTGAAATTGTTGCCTCCAGGACTCTTACGAGAAAACTAACACCGACTCGGAAAGAATCTCTTATACAAAATTGCTTAGCATCTACTACAGAAGGCGCATGCCAATTTCCAGGCCTGGATTCCTCCTCCTGCCGCCCGTACATACTCTGAAATTCCTGCCTCCAGGACTCTTACGAGGAAGGTAACCTCGCTTCAGAAAGAATGTATTATTCAAAATTGCTTAGATTGTGCCGGGGAAGGCGCCTGTGGAGTAATGAGTGAATGTTCTCCTCCTGTCCCCCGTACATACTCTGAAATTGTTGCCTCCAGGACTCTTACGAGAAAACTAACACCGACTCGGAAAGAATCTCTTATACAAAATTGCTTAGCATCTACTACAGAAGGCGCATGCCAATTTCCAGGCCTGGATTCCTCCTCCTGCCGCCCGTACATACTCTGAAATTCCTGCCTCCAGGACGCTTACGAGAAAACTAACACCGACTCGGAAAGAATCTCTTATACAAAATTGCTTAGCATCTACTACAGAAGGCGCATGCCAATTTCCAGGCCTGGATTCCTCCTCCTGCCGCCCGTACATACTCTGAAATTCCTGCCTCCAGGACGCTTACGAGAAAACTAACACCGACTCGGAAAGAATCTCTTATACAAAATTGCTTGGCATCTACTACAGAAGGCGCATGCCAATTTCCAGGCCTGGATTCCTCCTCCTGCCGCCCGTACATACTCTGAAATTCCTGCCTCCAGGACTCTTACGAGGAAAGCTAACCTCGCTTCAGAAAGAATGCATTATTCAAAATTGCTTAGGCTGTGCCGGGGAAGGCGCCTGTGGAATAATGAGTGAATGTTCTGTCTCCTGTCCCCCGTACATACTCTGAAATTGTTGCCTCCAGGACACTTACGAGAAAACTAACACCGACTCGGAAAGAATCTCTTATACAAAATTGCTTAGCATCTACTACAGAAGGCGCATGCCAATTTCCAGGCCTGGATTCCTCCTCCTGCCGCCCGTACATACTCTGAAATTCCTGCCTCCAGGACGCTTACGAGAAAACTAACACCGACTCGGAAAGAATCTCTTATACAAAATTGCTTAGCATCTACTACAGAAGGCGCATGCCAATTTCCAGGCCTGGATTCCTCCTCCTGCCGCCCGTACATACTCTGAAATTCCTGCCTCCAGGACGCTTACGAGAAAACTAACACCGACTCGGAAAGAATCCCTTATACAAAATTGCTTGGCATCTACTACAGAAGGCGCATGCCAATTTCCAGGCCTGGATTCCTCCTCCTGCCGCCCGTACATACTCTGAAATTCCTGCCTCCAGGACGCTTACGAGAAAACTAACACCGACTCGGAAAGAATCTCTTATACAAAATTGCTTAGCATCTACTACAGAAGGCGCATGCCAATTTCCAGGCCTGGATTCCTCCTCCTGCCGCCCGTACATACTCTGAAATTCCTGCCTCCAGGACGCTTACGAGAAAACTAACACCGACTCGGAAAGAATCCCTTATACAAAATTGCTTAGCATCTACTACAGAAGGCGCATGCCAATTTCCAGGCCTGGATTCCTCCTCCTGCCGCCCGTACATACTCTGAAATTCCTGCCTCCAGGACCCTTACGAGGAAGGTAACCTCGCCTCAGAAAGAATGTGTGATCCAAAATTGCTTAGACTGTGCCGGGGAAGGCGCCTGTGGAATAGTGAGTGAATGTTCTGCTCCTCCTGTCCCCCGTACATACTCTGAAATTCTTGCCTCCAGGACTCTTACGAGAAAACTAACACCGACTCGGAAAGAATCTCTTATACAAAATTGCTTAGCATCTACTACAGAAGGCGCATGCCAATTTCCAGGCCTGGATTCCTCCTCCTGCCGCCCGTACATACTCTGAAATTCCTGCCTCCAGGACTCTTACGAGGAAGGTAACCTCGCTTCAGAAAGAATGTATTATTCAAAATTGCTTATATTGTGCCGGGGAAGGCGCCTGTGGAGTAATGAGTGAATATTCTGTCGCCTGTCCCCCGTACATACTCTGAAATTGTTGCCTCCAGGACTCTTACGAGAAAACTAACACCGACTCGGAAAGAATCTCTTATACAAAATTGCTTAGCATCTACTACAGAAGGCGCATGCCAATTTCCAGGCCTGGATTCCTCCTCCTGCCGCCCGTACATACTCTGAAATTCCTGCCTCCAGGACGCTTACGAGGAAAACTAACACCGACTCGGAAAGAATCCCTTATTCAAAATTGCTTAGGCTGTGCCGGGGAAGGCGCCTGTGGAATAATGAGTGAGGTTCCTCCTCCTGCCGCCCGTACATACTCTGAAATTCCTGCCTCCAGGACGCTTACGAGAAAACTAACACCGACTCGGAAAGAATCTCTTATACAAAATTGCTTAGCATCTACTACAGAAGGCGCATGCCAATTTCCAGGCCTGGATTCCTCCTCCTGCCGCCCGTACATACTCTGAAATTCCTGCCTCCAGGACCCTTACGAGGAAGGTAACCTCGACTCAGAAAGAATGTTATCCAAAATTGCTTAGACTGTGCCGGGGAAGGCGCCTGTGGAATTTCCATGAGTGAATGTTCCTGCCTCCTGTCCCCCCGTACATACTCTGAAATTCCTGCCTCCAGGACGCTTACGAGAAAACTAACACCGACTCGGAAAGAATCTCTTATACAAAATTGCTTAGCATCTACTACAGAAGGCGCATGCCAATTTCCAGGCCTGGATTCCTCCTCCTGCCGCCCGTACATACTCTGAAATTCCTGCCTCCAGGACGCTTACGAGAAAACTAACACCGACTCGGAAAGAATCTCTTATACAAAATTGCTTAGCATCTACTACAGAAGGCGCATGCCAATTTCCAGGCCTGGATTCCTCCTCCTGCCGCCCGTACATACTCTGAAATTCCTGCCTCCAGGACGCTTACGAGAAAACTAACACCGACTCGGAAAGAATCTCTTATACAAAATTGCTTAGCATCTACTACAGAAGGCGCATGCCAATTTCCAGGCCTGGATTCCTCCTCCTGCCGCCCGTACATACTCTGAAATTCCTGCCTCCAGGACTCTTACGAGGAAGGTAACCTCGCTTCAGAAAGAATGTATTATTCAAAATTGCTTAGACTGTGCCGGGGAAGGCGCCTGTGGAATAATGAGTGAATGTTCTGTCTCCTGTCCCCCGTACATACTCTGAAATTGTTGCCTCCAGGACTCTTACGAGAAAACTAACACCGACTCGGAAAGAATCTCTTATACAAAATTGCTTAGCATCTACTACAGAAGGCGCATGCCAATTTCCAGGCCTGGATTCCTCCTCCTGCCGCCCGTACATACTCTGAAATTCCTGCCTCCAGGACCCTTACGAGGAAGGTAACACCGCTTCAGAAAGAATGTATGATTCAAAATTGCTTAGATTGTGCCGGGGAAGGCGCCTGTGGAATAATGAGTGAATGTTCTGTCTCCTGTCCCCCGTACATACTCTGAAATTGTTGCCTCCAGGACTCTTACGAGAAAACTAACACCGACTCGGAAAGAATCTCTTATACAAAATTGCTTAGCATCTACTACAGAAGGCGCATGCCAATTTCCAGGCCTGGATTCCTCCTCCTGCCGCCCGTACATACTCTGAAATTCCTGCCTCCAGGACGCTTACGAGAAAACTAACACCGACTCGGAAAGAATCTCTTATACAAAATTGCTTAGCATCTACTACAGAAGGCGCATGCCAATTTCCAGGCCTGGATTCCTCCTCCTGCCGCCCGTACATACTCTGAAATTCCTGCCTCCAGGACGCTTACGAGAAAACTAACACCGACTCGGAAAGAATCTCTTATACAAAATTGCTTAGCATCTACTACAGAAGGCGCATGCCAATTTCCAGGCCTGGATTCCTCCTCCTGCCGCCCGTACATACTCTGAAATTCCTGCCTCCAGGACCCTTACGAGGAAGGTAACCTCGCCTCAGAAAGAATGTGTGATTCAAAATTGCTTAGACTGTGCCGGGGAAGGCACCTGTGGAATAATGAGTGAATGTTCTGCCTCATCTGTCCCCCGTACATACTCTGAAATTGTTGCCTCCAGGACTCTTACGAGAAAACTAACACCGACTCGGAAAGAATCTCTTATACAAAATTGCTTAGCATCTACTACAGAAGGCGCATGCCAATTTCCAGGCCTGGATTCCTCCTCCTGCCGCCCGTACATACTCTGAAATTCCTGCCTCCAGGACGCTTACGAGGAAACTAACCTCGCTTCAGAAAGAATGTCTCTTATTCAAAATTGCTTAGATGTGCCGGGGAAGGCGCCTGTGGAATAATGAGTGAATGTTCTGTCCTCCTGTCCCCCGTACATACTCTGAAATTCTTTGCCTCCAGGACTCTTACGAGAAAACTAACACCGACTCGGAAAGAATCTCTTATACAAAATTGCTTAGCATCTACTACAGAAGGCGCATGCCAATTTCCAGGCCTGGATTCCTCCTCCTGCCGCCCGTACATACTCTGAAATTCCTGCCTCCAGGACGCTTACGAGGAAACTAACCTCGCTTCGGAAAGAATTTTATGATTCAAAATTGCTTACACTGTGCCGGGAAGGCGCCTGTGGAATAATGAGAGTGAATTTCTGTCTCCTGTCCCCCGTACATACTCTGAAATTGTTGCCTCCAGGACTCTTACGAGAAAACTAACACCGACTCGGAAAGAATCTCTTATACAAAATTGCTTAGCATCTACTACAGAAGGCGCATGCCAATTTCCAGGCCTGGATTCCTCCTCCTGCCGCCCGTACATACTCTGAAATTCCTGCCTCCAGGACGCTTACGAGAAAACTAACACCGACTCGGAAAGAATCTCTTATACAAAATTGCTTAGCATCTACTACAGAAGGCGCATGCCAATTTCCAGGCCTGGATTCCTCCTCCTGCCGCCCGTACATACTCTGAAATTCCTGCCTCCAGGACGCTTACGAGAAAACTAACACCGACTCGGAAAGAATCTCTTATACAAAATTGCTTAGCATCTACTACAGAAGGCGCATGCCAATTTCCAGGCCTGGATTCCTCCTCCTGCCGCCCGTACATACTCTGAAATTCCTGCCTCCAGGACTCTACGAGGAAGGCTAACCTCGACTCGGAAAGAATGTGTTATATTCAAAATTGCTTAGATTGTGCCGGGGAAGGCGGCTGTGGAATAATGAGTGAATATTCTGTCGCCTGTCCCCCGTACATACTCTGAAATTGTTGCCTCCAGGACCCTTACGAGAAAACTAACACCGACTCGGAAAGAATCTCTTATACAAAATTGCTTAGCATCTACTACAGAAGGCGCATGCCAATTTCCAGGCCTGGATTCCTCCTCCTGCCGCCCGTACATACTCTGAAATTCCTGCCTCCAGGACGCTTACGAGAAAACTAACACCGACTCGGAAAGAATCTCTTATACAAAATTGCTTAGCATCTACTACAGAAGGCGCATGCCAATTTCCAGGCCTGGATTCCTCCTCCTGCCGCCCGTACATACTCTGAAATTCCTGCCTCCAGGACGCTTACGAGAAAACTAACACCGACTCGGAAAGAATCCCTTATACAAAATTGCTTGGCATCTACTACAGAAGGCGCATGCCAATTTCCAGGCCTGGATTCCTCCTCCTGCCGCCCGTACATACTCTGAAATTCCTGCCTCCAGGACCCTTACGAGGAAGGTAATCCTCGCCTCAGAAAGAATGTGTGATTCCAAAATTGCTTACATTGTGCCGGGGAAGGCGCTTGTGGAATAGTGAGTGAATGTTCTGCCTCCTGTCCCCCGTACATACTCTGAAATTGTTGCCTCCAGGACTCTTACGAGAAAACTAACACCGACTCGGAAAGAATCTCTTATACAAAATTGCTTAGCATCTACTACAGAAGGCGCATGCCAATTTCCAGGCCTGGATTCCTCCTCCTGCCGCCCGTACATACTCTGAAATTCCTGCCTCCAGGACGCTGGCGAGGAAACTAACCTCGCTTCGGAAAGAATTATTATGACTCAAAATTGCTTCCATTGTGCTAGGGAAGGCACCTGTGGAATAATGAGTGAATACTCTGTCTCCTGTCCCCGTACATACTCTGAAATTGTTGCCTCCAGGACGCTTACGAGAAAACTAACACCGACTCGGAAAGAATCTCTTATACAAAATTGCTTAGCATCTACTACAGAAGGCGCATGCCAATTTCCAGGCCTGGATTCCTCCTCCTGCCGCCCGTACATACTCTGAAATTCCTGCCTCCAGGACGCTTACGAGAAAACTAACACCGACTCGGAAAGAATCTCTTATACAAAATTGCTTAGCATCTACTACAGAAGGCGCATGCCAATTTCCAGGCCTGGATTCCTCCTCCTGCCGCCCGTACATACTCTGAAATTCCTGCCTCCAGGACGCTTACGAGAAAACTAACACCGACTCGGAAAGAATCTCTTATACAAAATTGCTTAGCATCTACTACAGAAGGCGCATGCCAATTTCCAGGCCTGGATTCCTCCTCCTGCCGCCCGTACATACTCTGAAATTCCTGCCTCCAGGACGCTTACGAGAAAACTAACACCGACTCGGAAAGAATCTCTTATACAAAATTGCTTAGCATCTACTACAGAAGGCGCACCTTGTAATGGGTGAATATCCTCCTCCTGCCGCCCGTACATACTCTGAAATTCCTGCCTCCAGGACGCTTACGAGAAAACTAACACCGACTCGGAAAGAATCTCTTATACAAAATTGCTTAGCATCTACTACAGAAGGCGCATGCCAATTTCCAGGCCTGGATTCCTCCTCCTGCCGCCCGTACATACTCTGAAATTCCTGCCTCCAGGACGCTTACGAGGAAGGTAACCTCGCCTCGGAAAGAATCTCTTATACAAAATTGCTTAGACTGTGCCGGGGAAGGCGCCTGTGGAATAATGAGTGAATGTCTCTCCTCCTGTCCGCCCGTACATACTCTGAAATTCTTGCCTCCAGGACTCTTACGAGAAAACTAACACCGACTCGGAAAGAATCTCTTATACAAAATTGCTTAGCATCTACTACAGAAGGCGCATGCCAATTTCCAGGCCTGGATTCCTCCTCCTGCCGCCCGTACATACTCTGAAATTTCAGAGTGTACATGGTGGTGGGGGTAGATACTATCGCCCGGAGTGCGACAGACGCTCTGTACGGTACCAACTAAGCAATTTTGAATAACAGATTCTTTTCGTATCACTGTTACTTCTCTCTTCAGGGCGCCTAGAGCGAGAATTTCAGAGTATGTACATGGGAGTGGGAGTAGATAACTTCGCTCGGATTTCGACAGGCGCTTTCTACGGTACGAGCAAAGCAGTTTTGAATAAGAGATTCTTTTCGTGTCACTGTTCCTCCTCTCTTCAGAGCGCCTAGAGCGAGAATTTCAGAGTATGTACATGTATAGGGGTGGGCGTAGATATCCTCGCTCGGACTTCGACGGGCACTTTCCGAGGTGCGATGTAAGCAATTTTGGATAATAGATTCTTTTCGTATTACTATTGCTTCTCTCTTCAGAGCGCCTAGAGCGAGAATTTCAGAGTATATACAAGGGTGTGGTAGTAGACACCTTCGCTCGGAATTCGACAATCGCTTTCTACTGTACCAACTAAGCAATTTTGAATAAAAGATTTCTTTCGTATTACTGTTCCTTTTCTCTTCAGAGCGCCTAGAGCGAGAATTTCAGAGTATATACATGGGGATGGGAGTAGATACCATCGCTCGGAATTCAACAACCGCTTTCTACGGTACCAGCTAAGCAATTTTGAATAACAGATTCTTTTCGTATCAGTGTTCCTTTTCTCTTCAGAGCGCCTAGAGCGAGAATTTCAGAGTATGTACATGGGGGTGGGGGTAGATACCTTCGCTCGGAATTCGACCAGACGCTTTCTACGGTACCAACTAAGCTATTTTGAATAACAGATTCTTTTCGTATCACTGTTCCTTTTCTCTTCAGAGCGCCTAGAGCGAGAATTTCAGAGTATGTACATGGGGGTGGGAGTAGATACCTTCGCTCGGAATTCGACAAGCGCTTTCTACGGTACCAACTAAGCTATTTTGAATAACAGATTCTTTTCGTATCACTGTTCCTTTTCTCTTCAGAGCGCCTAGAGCGAGAATTTCAGAGTATGTACATGGGGGTGGGAGTAGATACCTTCGCTCGGAATTCGACAAGCGCTTTCTACGGTACCAACTAAGCAATTTTGAATAACAGATTCTTTTCGTATCACTGTTCCTTTTCTCTTCAGAGCGCCTAGAGCGAGAATTTCAGAGTATGTACATGGGGGTGGGAGTAGATACCTTCGCTCGGAATTCGACAGACGCTTTCTACGGTACCAACTAAGCTATTTTGAATAACAGATTCTTTTCGTATCACTGTTCCTTTTCCTCAGAGCGCCTAGAGCGAGAATTTCAGAGTATGTACATAAGGGTGGGGGTAGATACCTTCGCCCGGAATTCGACAAACGCTTTCTACGGTACCAACTAAGCTATTTTGAATAACAGATTCTTTTCGTATCACTGTTCCTTTTCTCCTCAGAGCGCCTAGAGCGAGACCTTCAGAGTATGTACATGGGGGTGGGAGTAGATACCTTCGCTCGGACTTCGACAGGCACTTTCCGAGGTGCGATGTAAGCAATTTTGGATAATAGATTCTTTTCGTATTACTGTTCCTTTTCTCTTCAGAGCGCCTAGAGCGAGAATTTCAGAGTATGTACATGGGGGTGGGAGTAGATACCTTCGCTCGGAATTCGACAGACGCTTTCTACGGTACCAAGTAAGCTATTTTGAATAACAGATTCTTTTCGTATCACTGTTCCTTTTCTCTTCAGAGCGCCTAGAGCGAGAATTTCAGAGTATGTACATGGGGGTGGGAGTAGATACCTTCGCTCGGAATTCGACAAGCGCTTTCTACGGTACCAACTAAGCTATTTTGAATAACAGATTCTTTTCGTATCACTGTTCCTTTTCTCTTCAGAGCGCCTAGAGCGAGAATTTCAGAGTATGTACATGGGGGTGGGGGTAGATACCTTCGCTCGGAATTCGACAGACGCTTTCTACGGTACCAACTAAGCAATTTTGAATGACAGATTCTTTTCGTATAACTGTTCCTTTTCTCTTCACAGCGCCTAGAGCGAGAATTTCAGAGTATGTACATGGGGGTGGGGGTAGATACCTTCGCCCGGATTTCGACAAACGCTTTCTACGGTACCAACTAAGCTATTTTGAATAACAGATTCTTTTCGTATCACTGTTCCTTTTCTCCTCAGAGCGCCTAGAGCGAGAACTTCAGAGTATGTACATGGGGGTGGGGGTAGATATCTTCGCTCGGACTTCGACAAGCACTTTCCTAGGTGCGCTGTAAGCAATTTTGGATAATAGATTCTTTTCGTATTGCTGTTCCTTTTCTCTTCAGAGCGCCTAGAGGGAGAATTTCAGAGTATGTACATGGGGTGGGGGTAGATACCATCGCCCGGAATTCGACAGACGCTTTCTACGGTACCAAGTAAGCTATTTTGAATAACAGATTCTTTTCGTATCACTGTTCCTTTTCTCTTCAGAGCGCCTAGAGCGAGAATTTCAGAGTATGTACATGGGGGTGGGAGTAGATACCTTCGCTCGGAATTCGACAAGCGCTTTCTACGGTACCAACTAAGCTATTTTGAATAACAGATTCTTTTCGTATCACTGTTCCTTTTCTCTTCAGAGCGCCTAGAGCGAGAATTTCAGAGTATGTACATGGGGGTGGGGTAGATACCTTCGCTCGGAATTCGACAGACGCTTTCTACGGTACCAACTAAGCAATTTTGAATGACAGATTCTTTTCGTGTCACTGTTCCTTTTCTCTTCAGAGCGCCTAGAGCGAGAATTTCAGAGTATGTACATGGGGTGGGGGTAGATACCTTCGCCCGGAATTCGACAAACGCTTTCTACGGTACCAACTAAGCTATTTTGAATAACAGATTCTTTTCGTATCACTGTTCCTTTTCTCCTCAGAGCGCCTAGAGCGAGACCTTCAGAGTATGTACATGGGGGTGGGAGTAGATACCTTCGCTCGGACTTCGACAGGCACTTTCCGAGGTGCGATGTAAGCAATTTTGGATAATAGATTCTTTTCGTATTACTGTTCCTTTTCTCTTCAGAGCGCCTAGAGCGAGAATTTCAGAGTATGTACATGGGGGTGGGGGTAGATACCTTCGCTCGGAATTCGACAGACGCTTTCTACGGTACCAACTAAGCTATTTTGAATAACAGATTCTTTTCGTATCACTGTTCCTTTTCTCTTCAGAGCGCCTAGAGCGAGAATTTCAGAGTATGTACATGGGGGTGGGAGTAGATACCTTCGCTCGGAATTCGACAAGCGCTTTCTACGGTACCAACTAAGCAATTTTGAATAACAGATTCTTTTCGTATCACTGTTCCTTTTCTCTTCAGAGCGCCTAGAGCGAGAATTTCAGAGTATGTACATGGGGGTGGGGGTAGATACCTTCGCCCGGAATTCGACAGACGCTTTCTACGGTACCAACTAAGCTATTTTGAATGACAGATTCTTTTCGTATCACTGTTCCTTTTCTCCTCAGAGCGCCTAGAGCGAGAACTTCAGAGTATGTACATGGGGGTGGGAGTAGATACCTTCGCTCGGACTTCGACAGGCACTTTCCGAGGTGCGATGTAAGCAATTTTGGATAATAGATTCTTTTCGTATTACTGTTCCTTTTCTCTTCAGAGCGCCTAGAGCGAGAATTTCAGAGTATGTACATGGGGTGGGGGTAGATACCTTCGCTCGGAATTCGACAGGCGCTTTCTACGGTACCAACTAAGCAATTTTGAATGACAGATTCTTTTCGTATCACTGTTCCTTTTCTCTTCACAGCGCCTAGAGCGAGAATTTCAGAGTATGTACATGGGGGTGAGGGTAGATACCTTCGCCCGGATTTCGACAAACGCTTTCTACGGTACCAACTAAGCTATTTTGAATAACAGATTCTTTTCGTATCACTGTTCCTTTTCTCTTCAGAGCGCCTAGAGCGAGAATTTCAGAGTATGTACATGGGGGTGGGGGTAGATACCTTCGCTCGGAATTCGACAAGCGCTTTCCACGGTACCAACTAAGCAATTTTGAATAACAGATTCTTTTCGTATCACTGTTCCTTTTCTCTTCAGAGCGCCTAGAGCGAGAATTTCAGAGTATGTACATGGGGGTGGGGGTAGATACCTTCGCCCGGAATTCGACAGACGCTTTCTACGGTACCAACTAAGCTATTTTGAATGACAGATTCTTTTCGTATCACTGTTCCTTTTCTCTTCAGAGCGCCTAGAGCGAGAACTTCAGAGTATGTACATGGGGGTGGGAGTAGATACCTTCGCTCGGACTTCGACAGGCACTTTCCGAGGTGCGATGTAAGCAATTTTGGATAATAGATTCTTTTCGTATTACTGTTCCTTTTCTCTTCAGAGCGCCTAGAGCGAGAATTTCAGAGTATGTACATGGGGGTGGGGGTAGATACCTTCGCTCGGAATTCGACAGACGCTTTCTACGGTACCAACTAAGCTATTTTGAATAACAGATTCTTTTCGTATCACTGTTCCTTTTCTCTTCAGAGCGCCTAGAGCGAGAATTTCAGAGTATGTACATGGGGGTGGGAGTAGATACCTTCGCTCGGAATTCGACAGACGCTTTCTACGGTACCAACTAAGCAATTTTGAATAACAGATTCTTTTCGTATCACTGTTCCTTTTCTCCTCAGAGCGCCTAGAGCGAGAATTTCAGAGTATGTACATGGGGGTGGGGGTAGATACCTTCGCTCGGAATTCGACAGACGCTTTCTACGGTACCAAGTAAGCAATTTTGAATGACAGATTCTTTTCGTATCACTGTTCCTTTTCTCTTCAGAGCGCCTAGAGCGAGAATTTCAGAGTATGTACATGGGGGTGGGGTAGATACCTTCGCCCGGAATTCGACAAGCGCTTTCTACGGTACCAACTAAGCTATTTTGAATAACAGATTCTTTTCGTATCACTGTTCCTTTTCTCTTCAGAGCGCCTAGAGCGAGAATTTCAGAGTATGTACATGGGGGTGGGGGTAGATACCTTCGCTCGGAATTCGACAGGCGCTTTCTACGGTACCAACTAAGCAATTTTGAATGACAGATTCTTTTCGTATCACTGTTCCTTTTCTCTTCAGAGCGCCTAGAGCGAGAATTTCAGAGTATGTACATGGGGGTGGGGGTAGATACCTTCGCCCGGAATTCGACAAACGCTTTCTACGGTACCAACTAAGCTATTTTGAATAACAGATTCTTTTCGTATCACTGTTCCTTTTCTCCTCAGAGCGCCTAGAGCGAGAACTTCAGAGTATGTACATGGGGGTGGGGGTAGATATCTTCGCTCGGACTTCGACAAGCACTTTCCTAGGTGCGCTGTAAGCAATTTTGGATAATAGATTCTTTTCGTATTGCTGTTCCTTTTCTCTTCAGAGCGCCTAGAGGGAGAATTTCAGAGTATGTACATGGGGTGGGGGTAGATACCATCGCCCGGAATTCGACAGACGCTTTCTACGGTACCAAGTAAGCTATTTTGAATAACAGATTCTTTTCGTATCACTGTTCCTTTTCTCTTCAGAGCGCCTAGAGCGAGAATTTCAGAGTATGTACATGGGGGTGGGAGTAGATACCTTCGCCCGGAATTCGACAGACGCTTTCTACGGTACCAAGTAAGCTATTTTGAATAACAGATTCTTTTCGTATCACTGTTCCTTTTCTCTTCAGAGCGCCTAGAGCGAGAATTTCAGAGTATGTACATGGGGGTGGGGGTAGATACCTTCGCTCGGAATTCGACAAGCGCTTTCTACGGTACCAACTAAGCTATTTTGAATAACAGATTCTTTTCGTATCACTGTTCCTTTTCTCTTCAGAGCGCCTAGAGCGAGAATTTCAGAGTATGTACATGGGGGTGGAAGTAGATACCTTCGCTCGGAATTCGACAGACGCTTTCTGCGGTACCAACTAAGCAATTTTGAATGACAGATTCTTTTCGTGTCACTGTTCCTTTTCTCTTCAGAGCGCCTAGAGCGAGAATTTCAGAGTATGTACATGGGGGTGGGGGTAGATACCTTCGCCCGGAATTCGACAAACGCTTTCTACGGTACCAACTAAGCTATTTTGAATAACAGATTCTTTTCGTATCACTGTTCCTTTTCTCCTCAGAGCGCCTAGAGCGAGAACTTCAGAGTATGTACATGGGGGTGGGGGTAGATACCTTCGCTCGGACTTCGACAGGCACTTTCCGAGGTGCGATGTAAGCAATTTTGGATAATAGATTCTTTTCGTATTACTGTTCCTTTTCTCTTCAGAGCGCCTAGAGGGAGAATTTCAGAGTATGTACATGGGGTGGGGGTAGATACCTTCGCTCGGAATTCGACAGACGCTTTCTACGGTACCAACTAAGCTATTTTGAATAACAGATTCTTTTCGTATCACTGTTCCTTTTCTCTTCAGAGCGCCTAGAGCGAGAATTTCAGAGTATGTACATGGGGGTGGGAGTAGATACCTTCGCTCGGACTTCGACAGGCACTTTCCGAGGTGCGATGTAAGCAATTTTGGATAATAGATTCTTTTCGTATCACTGTTCCTTTTCTCTTCAGAGCGCCTAGAGCGAGAATTTCAGAGTATGTACATGGGGGTGGGGGTAGATACCTTCGCCCGGAATTCGACAGACGCTTTCTACGGTACCAACTAAGCTATTTTGAATAACAGATTCTTTTCGTATCACTGTTCCTTTTCTCCTCAGAGCGCCTAGAGCGAGAACTTCAGAGTATGTACATGGCGGTGGGGGTAGATATCTTCGCTCGGACTTCGACAAGCACTTTCCTAGGTGCGCTGTAAGCAATTTTGGATAATAGATTCTTTTCGTATTGCTGTTCCTTTTCTCTTCAGAGCGCCTAGAGGGAGAATTTCAGAGTATGTACATGGGGTGGGGGTAGATACCTTGGCCCGGAATTCGACAGACGCTTTCTACGGTACCAACTAAGCAATTTTGAATGACAGATTCTTTTCGTATATGTTCCTTTTCTCTTCACAGCGCCTAGAGCGAGAATTTCAGGGTATGTACATGGGGGTGATGGTAGATACCTTCGCCCGGATTTCGACAAGCGCTTTCTACGGTACCAACTAAGCTATTTTGAATAACAGATTCTTTTCGTATCACTGCTCCTTTTCTCCTCAGAGCGCCTAGAGCGAGAACTTCAGAGTATGTACATGGCGGTGGGGGTAGATATCTTCGCTCGGACTTCGACAAGCACTTTCCTAGGTGCGCTGTAAGCAATTTTGGATAATAGATTCTTTTCGTATTGCTGTTCCTTTTCTCTTCAGAGCGCCTAGAGGGAGAATTTCAGAGTATGTACATGGGGTGGGGGTAGATACCTTGGCCCGGAATTCGACAGACGCTTTCTACGGTACCAACTAAGCAATTTTGAATGACAGATTCTTTTCGTATCACTGTTCCTTTTCTCTTCAGAGCGCCTAGAGCGAGAATTTCAGAGTATGTACATGGGGGTGGGGGTAGATACCTTCGCCCGGAATTCGACAAACGCTTTCTACGGTACCAACTAAGCTATTTTGAATGACAGATTCTTTTCGTATCACTGTTCCTTTTCTCCTCAGAGCGCCTAGAGCGAGAACTTCAGAGTATGTACATGGGGGTGGGAGTAGATACCTTCGCTCGGACTTCGACAGGCACTTTCCGAGGTGCGATGTAAGCAATTTTGGATAATAGATTCTTTTCGTATTACTGTTCCTTTTCTCTTCAGAGCGCCTAGAGCGAGAATTTCAGAGTATATGGGGGGTGGGGGTAGATACCTTCGCTCGGAATTCGACAGACGCTTTCTACGGTACCAAGTAAGCTATTTTGAATGACAGATTCTTTTCGTATCACTGTTCTTTTCTCTTCAGAGCGCCTAGAGCGAGAATTTCAGAGTATGTACATGGGGTGGGGTAGATACCTTCGCTCGGAATTCGACAGCGCTTTCTACGGTACCAACTATTTTGAATAACAGATTCTTTTCGTATCACTGTTCCTTTTCTCTTCAGAGCGCCTAGAGCGAGAATTTCAGAGTATGTACATGGGGGTGGGAGTAGATACCTTCGCTCGGAATTCGACAGGCACTTTCTACGGTACCAACTAAGCTATTTTGAATAACAGATTCTTTTCGTATCACTGTTCCTTTTCTCTTCAGAGCGCCTAGAGCGAGAATTTCAGAGTATGTACATGGGGGTGGGGGTAGATACCTTCGCCCGGATTTCGACAGACGCTTTCTACGGTACCAACTAAGCTATTTTGAATAACAGATTCTTTTCGTATCACTGTTCCTTTTCTCCTCAGAGCGCCTAGAGCGAGAACTTCAGAGTATGTACATGGGGGTGGGGGTAGATATCTTCGCTCGGACTTCGACAAGCACTTTCCTAGGTGCGCTGTAAGCAATTTTGAATAATAGATTCTTTTCGTATTGCTGTTCCTTTTCTCTTCAGAGCGCCTAGAGGGAGAATTTCAGAGTATGTACATGGGGTGGGGGTAGATACCATCGCCGGGAATTCGACAGGCTCTTTCCACGGTACCAAGTAAGCTATTTTGAATAACTGATTCTTTTCGTATCACTGTTCTTTTTCTCTTCAGAGCGCCTAGAGCGAGAATTTCAGAGTATGTACATGGGGGTGGGAGTAGATACCTTGGCCCGGAATTCGACAGACGCTTTCTACGGTACCAAGTAAGCTATTTTGAATAACAGATTCTTTTCGTCTCACTGTTTCTTTTCTCTTCAGAGCGCCTGGAGCGAGAATTTCAGAGTATGTACATGGGGGTGGGGTAGATACCATCGCCAGAAATTCGACGGGCGCTTTGTACGGTACCAACTAAGCAATTTTGAATAACAGATTCTTTTCGTATCACTGTTCCTTTTCTCTTCAGAGCGCCTAGAGCGAGAATTTCAGAGTATGTACATGGGGGTGGGGTAGATACCTTCGCTCGGAATTCGACAGGCGCTTTCTACGGTACCAACTAAGCAATTTTGAATGACAGATTCTTTTCGTATAACTGTTCCTTTTCTCTTCACAGCGCCTAGAGCGAGAATTTCAGGGTATGTACATGGGGGTGGGGGTAGATACCTTCGCCCGGATTTCGACAAACGCTTTCTACGGTACCAACTAAGCTATTTTGAATAACAGATTCTTTTCGTATCACTGTTCCTTTTCTCCTCAGAGCGCCTAGAGCGAGAACTTCAGAGTATGTACATGGCGGTGGGGGTAGATATCTTCGCTCGGACTTCGACAAGCACTTTCCTAGGTGCGCTGTAAGCAATTTTGGATAATAGATTCTTTTCGTATTGCTGTTCCTTTTCTCTTCAGAGCGCCTAGAGGGAGAATTTCAGAGTATGTACATGGGGTGGGGGTAGATACCATCGCCCGGAATTCGACAGGCTCTTTCTACGGTACCAAGTAAGCTATTTTGAATAACTGATTCTTTTCGTATCACTGTTCTTTTTCTCTTCAGAGCGCCTAGAGCGAGAATTTCAGAGTATGTACATGGGGGTGGGGGTAGATACCATCGCCCGGAATTCGACAAGCGCTTTCTACGGTACCAACTAAGCTATTTTGAATAACAGATTCTTTTCGTATCACTGTTCCTTTTCTCTTCAGAGCGCCTAGAGCGAGAATTTCAGAGTATGTACATGGGGGTGGGGGTAGATACCTTCGCTCGGAATTCGACAGACGCTTTCTACGGTACCAACTAAGCAATTTTGAATGACAGATTCTTTTCGTATCACTGTTCCTTTTCTCTTCAGAGCGCCTAGAGCGAGAATTTCAGAGTATGTACATGGGGGTGGGGGTAGATACCTTCGCCCGGAATTCGACAAACGCTTTCTACGGTACCAACTAAGCTATTTTGAATAACAGATTCTTTTCGTATCACTGTTCCTTTTCTCCTCAGAGCGCCTAGAGCGAGACCTTCAGAGTATGTACATGGGGGTGGGAGTAGATACCTTCGCTCGGACTTCGACAGGCACTTTCCGAGGTGCGATGTAAGCAATTTTGGATAATAGATTCTTTTCGTATTACTGTTCCTTTTCTCTTCAGAGCGCCTAGAGCGAGAATTTCAGAGTATGTACATGGGGGTGGGGGTAGATACCTTCGCTCGGAATTCGACAGACGCTTTCTACGGTACCAACTAAGCAATTTTGAATGACAGATTCTTTTCGTATCACTGTTCCTTTTCTCTTCAGAGCGCCTAGAGCGAGAATTTCAGAGTATGTACATGGGGGTGGGGGTAGATACCTTCGCTCGGAATTCGACAAACGCCTTTCTACGGTACCAACTAAGCTATTTTGAATAACAGATTCTTTTCGTATCATTCTTTTCGTATCACTGTTCCTTTTCTCTTCAGAGCGAGAATTTCAGAGTATGTACATGGGGGTGGGGGTAGATACCTTCGCTCGGAATTCGACAAGCGCTTTCTACGGTACCAACTAAGCAATTTTGAATGACAGATTCTTTTCGTATCACTGTTCCTTTTCTCTTCAGAGCGCCTAGAGCGAGAATTTCAGAGTATGTACATGGGGTGGGGGTAGATACCTTCGCCCGGAATTCGACAAACGCTTTCTACGGTACCAACTAAGCTATTTTGAATAACAGATTCTTTTCGTATCACTGTTCCTTTTCTCCTCAGAGCGCCTAGAGCGAGAACTTCAGAGTATGTACATGGGGGTGGGAGTAGATACCTTCGCTCGGACTTCGACAGGCACTTTCCGAGGTGCGATGTAAGCAATTTTGGATAATAGATTCTTTTCGTATTACTGTTCCTTTTCTCTTCAGAGCGCCTAGAGCGAGAATTTCAGAGTATGTACATGGGGTGGGGGTAGATACCTTCGCTCGGAATTCGACAGACGCTTTCTACGGTACCAAGTAAGCTATTTTGAATAACAGATTCTTTTCGTATCACTGTTCCTTTTCTCTTCAGAGCGCCTAGAGCGAGAATTTCAGAGTATGTACATGGGGGTGGGAGTAGATACCTTCGCCCGGAATTCGACAGACGCTTTCTACGGTACCAAGTAAGCTATTTTGAATAACAGATTCTTTTCGTATCACTGTTCCTTTTCTCTTCAGAGCGCCTAGAGCGAGAATTTCAGAGTATGTACATGGGGGTGGGAGTAGATACCTTCGCTCGGAATTCGACAAGCGCCTTCCACGGTACCAACTAAGCTATTTTGAATAACAGATTCTTTTCGTATCACTGTTCCTTTTCTCTTCAGAGCGCCTAGAGCGAGAATTTCAGAGTATGTACATGGGGGTGGGAGTAGATACCTTGGCTCGGAATTCGACAGACGCTTTCTACGGTACCAACTAAGCAATTTTGAATGACAGATTCTTTTCGTGTCACTGTTCCTTTTCTCTTCAGAGCGCCTAGAGCGAGAATTTCAGAGTATGTACATGGGGGTGGGGGTAGATACCTTCGCCCGGAATTCGACAAACGCTTTCTACGGTACCAACTAAGCTATTTTGAATAACAGATTCTTTTCGTATCACTGTTCCTTTTCTCCTCAGAGCGCCTAGAGCGAGAACTTCAGAGTATGTACATGGGGTGGGGGTAGATACCTTCGCTCGGACTTCGACAGGCACTTTCCGAGGTGCGATGTAAGCAATTTTGGATAATAGATTCTTTTCGTATTACTGTTCCTTTTCTCTTCAGAGCGCCTAGAGCGAGAATTTCAGAGTATGTACATGGGGGTGGGGGTAGATACCTTCGCCCGGAATTCGACAGACGCTTTCTACGGTACCAACTAAGCTATTTTGAATAACAGATTCTTTTCGTATCACTGTTCCTTTTCTCTTCAGAGCGCCTAGAGCGAGAATTTCAGAGTATGTACATGGGGGTGGGGTAGATACCTTCGCTCGGACTTCGACAGGCACTTTCCGAGGTGCGATGTAAGCAATTTTGGATAATAGATTCTTTTCGTATCACTGTTCCTTTTCTCTTCAGAGCGCCTAGAGCGAGAATTTCAGAGTATGTACATGGGGGTGGGGGTAGATACCTTCGCCCGGAATTCGACAGACGCTTTCTACGGTACCAACTAAGCTATTTTGAATAACAGATTCTTTTCGTATCACTGTTCCTTTTCTCCTCAGAGCGCCTAGAGCGAGAACTTCAGAGTATGTACATGGGGGTGGGGGTAGATATCTTCGCTCGGACTTCGACAAGCACTTTCCTAGGTGCGCTGTAAGCAATTTTGGATAATAGATTCTTTTCGTATTGCTGTTCCTTTTCTCTTCAGAGCGCCTAGAGGGAGAATTTCAGAGTATGTACATGGGGTGGGAGTAGATACCTTCGCTCGGAATTCGACAGACGCTTTCTACGGTACCAACTAAGCTATTTTGAATAACAGATTCTTTTCGTATCACTGTTCCTTTTCTCTTCAGAGCGCCTAGAGCGAGAATTTCAGAGTATGTACATGGGGGTGGGAGTAGATACCTTCGCTCGGAATTCGACAGACGCTTTCTACGGTACCAACTAAGCAATTTTGAATGACAGATTCTTTTCGTATCACTGTTCCTTTTCTCTTCAGAGCGCCTAGAGCGAGAATTTCAGAGTATGTACATGGGGGTGGGGGTAGATACCTTCGCCCGGAATTCGACAAACGCTTTCTACGGTACCAACTAAGCTATTTTGAATAACAGATTCTTTTCGTATCACTGTTCCTTTTCTCTTCAGAGCGCCTAGAGCGAGAATTTCAGAGTATGTACATGGGGGTGGGGGTAGATACCTTCGCCCGGAATTCGACAAACGCTTTCTACGGTACCAACTAAGCTATTTTGAATGACAGATTCTTTTCGTATCACTGTTCCTTTTCTCCTCAGAGCGCCTAGAGCGAGAACTTCAGAGTATGTACATGGGGGTGGGGGTAGATACCTTCGCTCGGACTTCGACAGGCACTTTCCTAGGTGCGATGTAAGCAATTTTGGATAATAGATTCTTTTCGTATTACTGTTCCTTTTCTCTTCAGAGCGCCTAGAGCGAGAATTTCAGAGTATGTACATGGGGGTGGGGGTAGATACCTTCGCTCGGAATTCGACAGGCGCTTTCTACGGTACCAACTAAGCTATTTTGAATAACAGATTCTTTTCGTATCACTGTTCCTTTTCTCTTCAGAGCGCCTAGAGCGAGAATTTCAGAGTATGTACATGGGGGTGGGGGTAGATACCTTCGCCCGGAATTCGACAGACGCTTTCTACGGTACCAACTAAGCTATTTTGAATAACAGATTCTTTTCGTATCACTGTTCCTTTTCTCCTCAGAGCGCCTAGAGCGAGAACTTCAGAGTATGTACATGGGGGTGGGGGTAGATATCTTCGCTCGGACTTCGACAAGCACTTTCCTAGGTGCGCTGTAAGCAATTTTGGATAATAGATTCTTTTCGTATTGCTGTTCCTTTTCTCTTCAGAGCGCCTAGAGGGAGAATTTCAGAGTATGTACATGGGGTGGGGGTAGATACCTTCGCCCGGAATTCGACAGACGCTTTCTACGGTACCAACTAAGCAATTTTGAATGACAGATTCTTTTCGTATAACTGTTCCTTTTCTCTTCACAGCGCCTAGAGCGAGAATTTCAGGGTATGTACATGGGGGTGAGGGTAGATACCTTCGCCCGGATTTCGACAAACGCTTTCTACGGTACCAACTAAGCTATTTTGAATAACAGATTCTTTTCGTATCACTGTTCCTTTTCTCCTCAGAGCGCCTAGAGCGAGAACTTCAGAGTATGTACATGGGGGTGGGGGTAGATATCTTCGCTCGGACTTCGACAAGCACTTTCCTAGGTGCGCTGTAAGCAATTTTGGATAATAGATTCTTTTCGTATTGCTGTTCCTTTTCTCTTCAGAGCGCCTAGAGGGAGAATTTCAGAGTATGTACATGGGGTGGGGGTAGATACCATCGCCGGGAATTCGACAGGCTCTTTCTACGGTACCAAGTAAGCTATTTTGAATAACTGATTCTTTTCGTATCACTGTTCTTTTTCTCTTCAGAGCGCCTAGAGCGAGAATTTCAGAGTATGTACATGGGGGTGGGAGTAGATACCTTGGCCCGGAATTCGACAGACGCTTTCTACGGTACCAAGTAAGCTATTTTGAATGACAGATTCTTTTCGTCTCACTGTTTCTTTTCTCTTCAGAGCGCCTAGAGCGAGAATTTCAGAGTATGTACATGGGGGTGGGGGTAGATACCTTCGCTCGGAATTCGACAGGCGCTTTCTACGGTACCAACTAAGCTATTTTGAATAACAGATTCTTTTCGTATCACTGTTCCTTTTCTCTTCAGAGCGCCTAGAGCGAGAATTTCAGAGTATGTACATGGGGGTGGGGGTAGATACCTTCGCTCGGAATTCGACAAACGCTTTCTACGGTACCAACTAAGCAATTTTGAATAACAGATTCTTTTCGTATCACTGTTCCTTTTCTCCTCAGAGCGCCTAGAGCGAGAACTTCAGAGTATGTACATGGGGGTGGGGGTAGATACCTTCGCTCGGACTTCGACAGGCACTTTCCTAGGTGCGATGTAAGCAATTTTGGATAATAGATTCTTTTCGTATTACTGTTCCTTTTCTCTTCAGAGCGCCTAGAGCGAGAATTTCAGAGTATGTACATGGGGGTGGGAGTAGATACCTTCGCTCGGAATTCGACAGACGCTTTCTACGGTACCAACTAAGCTATTTTGAATGACAGATTCTTTTCGTATCACTGTTCCTTTTCTCCTTCAGAGCGCCTAGAGCGAGAATTTCAGAGTATGTACATGGGGGTGGGAGTAGATACCTTCGCTCGGAATTTCGACAGACGCTTTCCACGGTACCAACTAAGCAATTTTGAATGACAGATTCTTTTCGTATCACTGTTCCTTTTCTCTTCAGAGCGCCTAGAGCGAGAATTTCAGAGTATGTACATGGGGGTGGGAGTAGATACCTTCGCTCGGAATTCGACAAGCGCTTTCTACGGTACCAACTAAGCTATTTTGAATAACAGATTCTTTTCGTATCACTGTTCCTTTTCTCTTCAGAGCGCCTAGAGCGAGAATTTCAGAGTATGTACATGGGGGTGGGGGTAGATACCTTCGCCCGGAATTCGACAAACGCTTTCTACGGTACCAACTAAGCTATTTTGAATAACAGATTCTTTTCGTATCACTGTTCCTTTTCTCCTCAGAGCGCCTAGAGCGAGAACTTCAGAGTATGTACATGGGGGTGGGAGTAGATACCTTCGCTCGGACTTCGACAGGCACTTTCCGAGGTGCGATGTAAGCAATTTTGGATAATAGATTCTTTTCGTATTACTGTTCCTTTTCTCTTCAGAGCGCCTAGAGCGAGAATTTCAGAGTATGTACATGGGGTGGGGGTAGATACCTTCGCCCGGAATTCGACAGACGCTTTCTACGGTACCAACTAAGCTATTTTGAATAACAGATTCTTTTCGTATCACTGTTCCTTTTCTCCTCAGAGCGCCTAGAGCGAGAATTTCAGAGTATGTACATGGGGGTGGGAGTAGATACCTTCGCTCGGAATTCGACAGACGCTTTCTACGGTACCAAGTAAGCTATTTTGAATAACAGATTCTTTTCGTATCACTGTTTCTTTTCTCTTCAGAGCGCCTAGAGCGAGAATTTCAGAGCATGTACATGGGGGTGGGAGTAGATACCTTCGCTCGGAATTCGACAAGCGCCTTCCACGGTACCAACTAAGCTATTTTGAATAACAGATTCTTTTCGTATCACTGTTCCTTTTCTCTTCAGAGCGCCTAGAGCGAGAATTTCAGAGTATGTACATGGGGGTGGAAGTAGATACCTTGGCTCGGAATTCGACAGACGCTTTCTACGGTACCAACTAAGCAATTTTGAATGACAGATTCTTTTCGTGTCACTGTTCCTTTTCTCTTCAGAGCGCCTAGAGCGAGAATTTCAGAGTATGTACATGGGGGTGGGGGTAGATACCTTCGCCCGGAATTCGACAAACGCTTTCTACGGTACCAACTAAGCTATTTTGAATAACAGATTCTTTTCGTATCACTGTTCCTTTTCTCCTCAGAGCGCCTAGAGCGAGAACTTCAGAGTATGTACATGGGGGTGGGGGTAGATACCTTCGCTCGGACTTCGACAGGCACTTTCCTAGGTGCGATGTAAGCAATTTTGGATAATAGATTCTTTTCGTATTACTGTTCCTTTTCTCTTCAGAGCGCCTAGAGGGAGAATTTCAGAGTATGTACATGGGGTGGGGGTAGATACCATCGCTCGGAATTCGACAGGCGCTTTCTACGGTACCAACTAAGCTATTTTGAATAACAGATTCTTTTCGTATCACTGTTCCTTTTCTCTTCAGAGCGCCTAGAGCGAGAATTTCAGAGTATGTACATGGGGGTGGGGGTAGATACCTTCGCTCGGAATTCGACAGACGCTTTCTACGGTACCAACTAAGCAATTTTGAATAACAGATTCTTTTCGTATCACTGTTCCTTTTCTCTTCAGAGCGCCTAGAGCGAGAATTTCAGAGTATGTACATGGGGGTGGGGGTAGATACCTTCGCCCGGAATTCGACAAACGCTTTCTACGGTACCAACTAAGCTATTTTGAATAACAGATTCTTTTCGTATCACTGTTCCTTTTCTCCTCAGAGCGCCTAGAGCGAGAACTTCAGAGTATGTACATGGCGGTGGGGGTAGATATCTTCGCTCGGACTTCGACAAGCACTTTCCTAGGTGCGCTGTAAGCAATTTTGGATAATAGATTCTTTTCGTATTGCTGTTCCTTTTCTCTTCAGAGCGCCTAGAGGGAGAATTTCAGAGTATGTACATGGGGTGGGGGTAGATACCTTGGCCCGGAATTCGACAGACGCTTTCTACGGTACCAACTAAGCAATTTTGAATGACAGATTCTTTTCGTATATGTTCCTTTTCTCTTCACAGCGCCTAGAGCGAGAATTTCAGGGTATGTACATGGGGGTGATGGTAGATACCTTCGCCCGGATTTCGACAAGCGCTTTCTACGGTACCAACTAAGCTATTTTGAATAACAGATTCTTTTCGTATCACTGCTCCTTTTCTCCTCAGAGCGCCTAGAGCGAGAACTTCAGAGTATGTACATGGCGGTGGGGGTAGATATCTTCGCTCGGACTTCGACAAGCACTTTCCTAGGTGCGCTGTAAGCAATTTTGGATAATAGATTCTTTTCGTATTGCTGTTCCTTTTCTCTTCAGAGCGCCTAGAGGGAGAATTTCAGAGTATGTACATGGGGTGGGGGTAGATACCTTGGCCCGGAATTCGACAGACGCTTTCTACGGTACCAAGTAAGCAATTTTGAATAACAGATTCTTTTCGTATCACTGTTCCTTTTCTCTTCAGAGCGCCTAGAGCGAGAATTTCAGAGTATGTACATGGGGGTGGGGGTAGATACCTTCGCCCGGAATTCGACAAACGCTTTCTACAGTACCAACTAAGCTATTTTGAATGACAGATTCTTTTCGTATCACTGTTCCTTTTCTCCTCAGAGCGCCTAGAGCGAGACCTTCAGAGTATGTACATGGGGGTGGGAGTAGATACCTTCGCTCGGACTTCGACAGGCACTTTCCGAGGTGCGATGTAAGCAATTTTGGATAATAGATTCTTTTCGTATTACTGTTCCTTTTCTCTTCAGAGCGCCTAGAGCGAGAATTTCAGAGTATGTACATGGGGGTGGGAGTAGATACCTTCGCTCGGAATTCGACAGACGCTTTCTACGGTACCAACTAAGCAATTTTGAATGACAGATTCTTTTCGTATCACTGTTCCTTTTCTCTTCAGAGCGCCTAGAGCGAGAATTTCAGAGTATGTACATGGGGGTGGGGGTAGATACCTTCGCCCGGAATTCGACAGACGCTTTCTACGGTACCAACTAAGCTATTTTGAATAACAGATTCTTTTCGTATCACTGTTCCTTTTCTCTTCAGAGCGCCTAGAGCGAGAATTTCAGAGTATGTACATGGGGGTGGGAGTAGATACCTTCGCTCGGACTTCGACAAGCACTTTCTAGGTACCAACTAAGCAATTTTGAATAACAGATTCTTTTCGTATCACTGTTCCTTTTCTCCTCAGAGCGCCTAGAGCGAGAATTTCAGAGTATGTACATGGGGGTGGGGGTAGATACCTTGGCCTCGGAATTCGACAGACGCTTTCTACGGTACCAACTAAGCAATTTTGAATGACAGATTCTTTTCGTATCACTGTTCCTTTTCTCTTCAGAGCGCCTAGAGCGAGAATTTCAGAGTATGTACATGGGGGTGGGAGTAGATACCTTCGGCCCGGAATTCGACAGACGCACTTTCTACGGTACCAACTAAGCTATTTTGAATAACAGATTCTTTTCGTATCACTGTTCCTTTTCTCCTTCAGAGCGCCTAGAGCGAGAACTTCAGAGTATGTACATGGGGGTGGGAGTAGATACCTTCGCTCGGACTTCGACAGGCACTTTCCGAGGTGCGATGTAAGCAATTTTGGATAATAGATTCTTTTCGTATCACTGTTCCTTTTCTCTTCAGAGCGCCTAGAGCGAGAATTTCAGAGTATGTACATGGGGGTGGGGGTAGATACCTTCGCCCGGATTTCGACAGGCGCTTTCTACGGTACCAACTAAGGCAATTTTGAATGACAGATTCTTTTCGTATCACTGTTCCTTTTCTCTTCAGAGCGCCTAGAGCGAGAATTTCAGAGTATGTACATGGGGGTGGGGTAGATACCTTCGCCCGGATTTCGACAAACGCTTTCTACGGTACCAACTAAGCTATTTTGAATAACAGATTCTTTTCGTATCACTGTTCCTTTTCTCTTCAGAGCGCCTAGAGCGAGAATTTCAGAGTATGTACATGGGGGTGGGGGTAGATACCTTCGCTCGGAATTCGACAAGGCGCTTTCTACGGTACCAACTAAGCAATTTTGAATAACAGATTCTTTTCGTATCACTGTTCCTTTTCTCTTCAGAGCGCCTAGAGCGAGAATTTCAGAGTATGTACATGGGGGTGGGGTAGATACCTTGGCCCGGAATTCGACAGACGCTTTCTACGGTACCAACTAAGCAATTTTGAATGACAGATTCTTTTCGTATCACTGTTCCTTTTCTCCTCAGAGCGCCTAGAGCGAGAACTTCAGAGTATGTACATGGGGGTGGGGGTAGATACCTTCGCTCGGACTTCGACAAGCACTTTCCTAGGTGCGCTGTAAGCAATTTTGGATAATAGATTCTTTTCGTATTGCTGTTCCTTTTCTCTTCAGAGCGCCTAGAGGGAGAATTTCAGAGTATGTACATGGGGTGGGGGTAGATACCATCGCCGGGAATTCGACAGGCGCTTTCTACGGTACCAAGTAAGCTATTTTGAATAACTGATTCTTTTCGTATCACTGTTCTTTTTCTCTTCAGAGCGCCTAGAGCGAGAATTTCAGAGTATGTACATGGGGGTGGGAGTAGATACCTTGGCCCGGAATTCGACAGACGCTTTCTACGGTACCAAGTAAGCTATTTTGAATAACAGATTCTTTTCGTCTCACTGTTTCTTTTCTCTTCAGAGCGCCTAGAGCGAGAATTTCAGAGTATGTACATGGGGGTGGGAGTAGATACCTTCGCTCGGAATTCGACAAGCGCCTTCCACGGTACCAACTAAGCTATTTTGAATAACAGATTCTTTTCGTATCACTGTTCCTTTTCTCTTCAGAGCGCCTAGAGCGAGAATTTCAGAGTATGTACATGGGGGTGGGGGTAGATACCTTCGCTCGGAATTCGACAGGCGCTTTCTACGGTACCAACTAAGCAATTTTGAATGACAGATTCTTTTCGTATAACTGTTCCTTTTCTCTTCAGAGCGCCTAGAGCGAGAATTTCAGAGTATGTACATGGGGGTGGGGGTAGATACCTTCGCCCGGAATTCGACAAACGCTTTCTACGGTACCAACTAAGCTATTTTGAATAACAGATTCTTTTCGTATCACTGTTCCTTTTCTCCTCAGAGCGCCTAGAGCGAGAACTTCAGAGTATGTACATGGGGGTGGGGGTAGATATCTTCGCTCGGACTTCGACAAGCACTTTCCTAGGTGCGCTGTAAGCAATTTTGGATAATAGATTCTTTTCGTATTGCTGTTCCTTTTCTCTTCAGAGCGCCTAGAGGGAGAATTTCAGAGTATGTACATGGGGTGGGGGTAGATACCATCGCCCGGAATTCGACAGGCGCTTTCTACGGTACCAAGTAAGCTATTTTGAATAACAGATTCTTTTCGTATCACTGTTCTTTTCTCTTCAGAGCGCCTAGAGCGAGAATTTCAGAGTATGTACATGGGGGTGGGAGTAGATACCTTCGCTCGGAATTCGACAAGCGCCTTTCTACGGTACCAACTAAGCTATTTTGAATAACAGATTCTTTTCGTATCACTGTTCCTTTTCTCTTCAGAGCGCCTAGAGCGAGAATTTCAGAGTATGTACATGGGGGTGGGGTAGATACCATCGCCCGGAATTCGACAGGCGCTTTCTACGGTACCAACTAAGCTATTTTGAATGACAGATTCTTTTCGTATCACTGTTCCTTTTCTCTTCACAGCGCCTAGAGCGAGAATTTCAGGGTATGTACATGGGGGTGGGGGTAGATACCTTCGCCCGGATTTCGACAAACGCTTTCTACGGTACCAACTAAGCTATTTTGAATAACAGATTCTTTTCGTATCACTGTTCCTTTTCTCCTCAGAGCGCCTAGAGCGAGAACTTCAGAGTATGTACATGGGGGTGGGGGTAGATATCTTCGCTCGGACTTCGACAAGCACTTTCCTAGGTGCGCTGTAAGCAATTTTGGATAATAGATTCTTTTCGTATTGCTGTTCCTTTTCTCTTCAGAGCGCCTAGAGGGAGAATTTCAGAGTATGTACATGGGGTGGGGGTAGATACCATCGCCGGGAATTCGACAGGCTCTTTCTACGGTACCAGGTAAGCTATTTTGAATAACAGATTCTTTTCGTATCACTGTTCCTTTTTCTCTTCAGAGCGCCTAGAGCGAGAATTTCAGAGTATGTACATGGGGGTGGGAGTAGATACCTTGGCCCGGAATTCGACAGACGCTTTCTACGGTACCAAGTAAGCTATTTTGAATAACAGATTCTTTTCGCATCACTGCTCTTTTCTCTTCAGAGCGCCTAGAGCGAGAATTTCAGAGTATGTACATGGGGGTGGGGGTAGATACCTTCGCTCGGAATTCGACAGGCGCTTTCTACGGTACCAACTAAGCAATTTTGAATGACAGATTCTTTTCGTATCACTGTTCCTTTTCTCTTCAGAGCGCCTAGAGCGAGAATTTCAGAGTATGTACATGGGGGTGGGGGTAGATACCTTCGCCCGGAATTCGACAAACGCTTTCTACGGTACCAACTAAGCTATTTTGAATAACAGATTCTTTTCGTATCACTGTTCCTTTTCTCCTCAGAGCGCCTAGAGCGAGAACTTCAGAGTATGTACATGGCGGTGGGGGTAGATATCTTCGCTCGGACTTCGACAAGCACTTTCCTAGGTGCGCTGTAAGCAATTTTGGATAATAGATTCTTTTCGTATTGCTGTTCCTTTTCTCTTCAGAGCGCCTAGAGGGAGAATTTCAGAGTATGTACATGGGGTGGGGGTAGATACCTTGGCCCGGAATTCGACAGACGCTTTCTACGGTACCAAGTAAGCTATTTTGAATAACAGATTCTTTTCGTATCACTGTTCCTTTTCTCTTCAGAGCGCCTAGAGCGAGAATTTCAGAGTATGTACATGGGGGTGGGGGTAGATACCTTCGCCCGGAATTCGACAAACGCTTTCTACGGTACCAACTAAGCTATTTTGAATAACAGATTCTTTTCGTATCACTGTTCCTTTTCTCCTCAGAGCGCCTAGAGCGAGAATTTCAGAGTATGTACATGGGGGTGGGGGTAGATACCTTCGCTCGGACTTCGACAGGCACTTTCCGAGGTGCGATGTAAGCAATTTTGGATAATAGATTCTTTTCGTATTACTGTTCCTTTTCTCTTCAGAGCGCCTAGAGCGAGAATTTCAGAGTATGTACATGGGGGTGGGAGTAGATACCTTCGCTCGGAATTCGACAGACGCTTTCTACGGTACCAAGTAAGCTATTTTGAATAACAGATTCTTTTCGCATCACTGTTCCTTTTCTCTTCAGAGCGCCTAGAGCGAGAATTTCAGAGTATGTACATGGGGGTGGGAGTAGATACCTTCGCTCGGAATTCGACAGACGCTTTCTACGGTACCAACTAAGCTATTTTGAATAACAGATTCTTTTCGTATCACTGTTCCTTTTCTCCTCAGAGCGCCTAGAGCGAGAATTTCAGAGTATGTACATGGGGTGGGGGTAGATACCTTCGCCCGGAATTCGACAGGCGCTTTCTACGGTACCAACTAAGCTATTTTGAATAACAGATTCTTTTCGTATCACTGTTCCTTTTCTCTTCAGAGCGCCTAGAGCGAGAATTTCAGAGTATGTACATGGGGGTGGGGGTAGATACCTTCGCCCGGAATTCGACAGGCGCTTTCTACGGTACCAAGTAAGCTATTTTGAATAACAGATTCTTTTCGTATCACTGTTCCTTTTCTCTTCAGAGCGCCTAGAGCGAGAATTTCAGAGTATGTACATGGGGGTGGGAGTAGATACCTTCGCTCGGAATTCGACAGGCGCTTTCTACGGTACCAACTAAGCAATTTTGGATAACAGATTCTTTTCGTATCACTGTTCCTTTTCTCCTCAGAGCGCCTAGAGCGAGAATTTCAGAGTATGTACATGGGGGTGGGGGTAGATACCATCGCCCGGAATTCGACAGGCGCTTTCTACGGTACCAACTAAGCAATTTTGAATGACAGATTCTTTTCGTATCACTGTTCCTTTTCTCTTCACAGCGCCTAGAGCGAGAATTTCAGGGTATGTACATGGGGGTGAGGGTAGATACCTTCGCCCGGATTTCGACAAACGCTTTCTACGGTACCAACTAAGCTATTTTGAATAACAGATTCTTTTCGTATCACTGTTCCTTTTCTCCTCAGAGCGCCTAGAGCGAGAACTTCAGAGTATGTACATGGGGTGGGGGTAGATATCTTCGCTCGGACTTCGACAAGCACTTTCCTAGGTGCGCTGTAAGCAATTTTGGATAATAGATTCTTTTCGTATTGCTGTTCCTTTTCTCTTCAGAGCGCCTAGAGGGAGAATTTCAGAGTATGTACATGGGGTGGGGGTAGATACCATCGCCGGGAATTCGACAGGCTCTTTCTACGGTACCAAGTAAGCTATTTTGAATAACTGATTCTTTTCGTATCACTGTTCTTTTTCTCTTCAGAGCGCCTAGAGCGAGAATTTCAGAGTATGTACATGGGGGTGGGAGTAGATACCTTGGCCCGGAATTCGACAGACGCTTTCTACGGTACCAAGTAAGCTATTTTGAATAACAGATTCTTTTCGTATCACTGTTCCTTTTCTCTTCAGAGCGCCTAGAGCGAGAATTTCAGAGTATGTACATGGGGGTGGGGGTAGATACCTTCGCTCGGAATTCGACAAGCGCTTTCTACGGTACCAACTAAGCTATTTTGAATAACAGATTCTTTTCGTATCACTGTTCCTTTTCTCCTCAGAGCGCCTAGAGCGAGAATTTCAGAGTATGTACATACGGGTGGGGGTAGATACCTTCGCCCGGAATTCGACAGACGCTTTCTACGGTACCAACTAAGCAATTTTGAATAACAGATTCTTTTCGTATCACTGTTCCTTTTCTCCTCAGAGCGCCTAGAGCGAGAACTTCAGAGTATGTACATGGCGGTGGGGGTAGATATCTTCGCTCGGACTTCGACAAGCACTTTCCTAGGTGCGCTGTAAGCAATTTTGGATAATAGATTCTTTTCGTATTGCTGTTCCTTTTCTCTTCAGAGCGCCTAGAGGGAGAATTTCAGAGTATGTACATGGGGTGGGGGTAGATACCTTGGCCCGGAATTCGACAGACGCTTTCTACGGTACCAAGTAAGGTATTTTGAATAACAGATTCTTTTCGTATCACTGTTCCTTTTCTCTTCAGAGCGCCTAGAGCGAGAATTTCAGAGTATGTACATGGGGGTGGGAGTAGATACCTTCGCTCGGAATTCGACAAACGCTTTCTACGGTACCAACTAAGCTATTTTGAATAACAGATTCTTTTCGTATCACTGTTCCTTTTCTCCTCAGAGCGCCTAGAGCGAGAATTTCAGAGTATGTACATGGGGTGGGGGTAGATACCTTCGCTCGGACTTCGACAGGCACTTTCCGAGGTGCGATGTAAGCAATTTTGGATAATAGATTCTTTTCGTATTACTGTTCCTTTTCTCTTCAGAGCGCCTAGAGCGAGAATTTCAGAGTATGTACATGGGGGTGGGAGTAGATACCTTCGCTCGGAATTCGACAGACGCTTTCTACGGTACCAAGTAAGCTATTTTGAATAACAGATTCTTTTCGTATCACTGTTCCTTTTCTCTTCAGAGCGCCTAGAGCGAGAATTTCAGAGTATGTACATGGGGGTGGGAGTAGATACCTTCGCTCGGAATTCGACAGACGCTTTCTACGGTACCAACTAAGCTATTTTGAATAACAGATTCTTTTCGTATCACTGTTCCTTTTCTCCTCAGAGCGCCTAGAGCGAGAATTTCAGAGTATGTACATGGGGTGGGGGTAGATACCTTCGCTCGGAATTCGACAGGCGCTTTCTACGGTACCAACTAAGCAATTTTGAATAACAGATTCTTTTCGTATCACTGTTCCTTTTCTCTTCAGAGCGCCTAGAGCGAGAATTTCAGAGTATGTACATGGGGGTGGGGGTAGATACCATCGCCCGGAATTCGACAGGCGCTTTCTACGGTACCAAGTAAGCTATTTTGAATAACAGATTCTTTTCGTATCACTGTTCCTTTTCTCCTCAGAGCGCCTAGAGCGAGACCTTCAGAGTATGTACATGAGGGTGGGGGTAGATATCTTCGCTTGGACTTCGACAGGCACTTTCCGAGGTGCGATGTAAGCAATTTTGGGTAATAGATTCTTTTCGTATTACTGTTCCTTTTCTCTTCAGAGCGCCTAGAGGGAGAGTTTCAGAGTATGTACATACGAGTGGGGGTAGATACCATCGCCCGGAATTCGACAGGCGCTTTCTGCGGTACCAGCTAAGCTATTTTGAATAACAGATTCTTTTCGTATCACTGTTCCTTTTCTCCTCAGAGCGCCTAGAGCGAGACCTTCAGAGTATGTACATGGGGGTGGGGGTAGATAGCTTCGCTCGGACTTCGACAGGCACTTTCCGAGGTGCAATGTAAGCATTTTTGGATAATAGATTCTTTTCGTGTTACTGTTCCTTTTCTCTTCAGAGCGCCTAGAGGGAGAATTTCAGAGTATGTACATGGGGTTGGGAGTAAATACCATCGCCGGGAATTCGACAGGCGCTTTCTACGGTACCAAGTAAGCTATTTTGAATAACAGATTCTTTTCGCATCACTGTTCCTTTTCTCTTCAGAACGCCTAGAGCGAGACCTTCGGAGTATGTACATGAGGGTGGGGGTAGATATCTTCGCTCGGACTTCGACAGGCACTTTCCGAGGTGCGATGTAAGCAATTTTGGATAATAGATTCTTTTCGTATTACTGTTCCTTTTCCCTTTAGAGCGCCTAGAGGGAGAATTTCAGAGGATGT
>JAYRCI010000092.1:0-36550 GCA_038088585.1 Chrysina gloriosa | reverse complement strand
GGATAGGCATATTTTGAACGCGATTGGACGCAAAAAAAATATTTTTGTCAAAATAAATTTCTACCTCAAAAAAGCATAGAATTTTTTTCAGTTTTTCGAGATAGCATACTTCCGATGCAGAGTTAGCAGAGTTCAAACTCGGTACGCTTATAGTACTCGACGAGACGATCAAAATGAAACAAACCGGTAGGCCCCTAACTCTTACCGTTCCGGAGATATGTCACTTTTGAAGATTGAAAAAATTTCTTACTTAAAAATTTACCATAATTTCGTCCTAGCGCTGAAAACTATTAGAGAATAGCGCGTTCGTTCTTATTCCATTCGATTCCTAAGCAAAAATCTGCTTCTAGGAAGGTCTACTCGATACAGATCAAAGTGCCATAAATAAAGTAGTGTAGTGAGGGCGATTGGAAATTTGGCCCTTAACGAAAAACACGATTTTTAACGTAATTCTTGGTCATTTGACGAAAAATTCATGTTCGAATTTCGAAACTATTTTGCGTCAGAATATACATATTTGGACCGGTAATTACGTAGAACATATCGGTTCGAACGTGGAACGGCATAGATTGCGAGAAAACGCCATTCGAAGTTAGGGTAAAACGATGATCGAAAATAGACCGACTATAGGGATGAATATAGGGGCGAAAATGGGGCAAACTTCAAGCGCTCGTAGCGCCTAAACTATAGACGATAGAAAGCTGATTCGGGGGTGATTCTGAAGCAGAAGAACGAGCTCTTTTCGAGAATGGTGTAGGAGAGGGAATGACGTAGCCCGAAAAAATCCTCTACTAGGGTGTTTAGTTTAGCCATCTTTTGCCATCTTTCTTTCGCGGTTTTTTGCGATTTTCTCGGTAACCGTTGGAGTAAAGTGAAAAAATCTACGCCGTTGAATTCGGCCCGTCAAGACGCATCGATTGATGTAGGATTGAACGTTCTAAGTCCCATATTAGCGAAAAAGGGTATGCAATTTTAGCGATTTTTAACTATTTTTTGCGGTTTTTGCATTTTTCTCGCCAACCGTTTGAGATAATCCAAACAAATCATATACCGTTGGAATCAGCGCGTCAAGACGCGTCGATTGGTGTAGGAATGAACGCGATCGGACGAAGTTGAACTTTTAAACGTCCGTATCTCCGTAACGGTTGGAGCTACAGCGTTTATAATGCCATATTTGGAATCTACTCGTCGAGACCTATCCGATAGGCCTGGCATATTTCGAACGCAATCGGACGAAATTTTCTTTAGCTCGAGAACGGTAAGAGATACAGCGCCGGGGATGGAAGATTTGGATTCTACGGGTCAAAATCTATCGGATAGGCATATTTTGAACGCGATTGGACGCAAAAAATATTTTTGTCAAAATAAATTTCTACCTCAAAGCATAGAATTTTTTCAGTTTTTCGAGATAGCATTACTTCCGATAGAGCTAGCGAGTTCAAACTCGGTACGCTTATAGTACTCGACGAGACGATCAAAATGAATTACAAAAACCGTAGGGTCCCTTAACTCTTACCGTTCCGGAGATATGTCACTTTGAAGTGACTTGAAAAAATTTCTTACTTAAAATTACCATAATTTCGTCCTAGCGCGAAAACTATTAGAGATAGCGCGTTCGTTCTTATTCCATTCGATTCCTAAGCAAAATCTGCTTCTAGGAAGGTCTACTCGATACAGATCGTTGCCCATAAATAAAGTAGTAGAGGGCGATTGGAAATTTGAATCTCCGCTTAACGAAAATCTCGATGATTTTAACGTAATTTTGGTCATTTGACGAAAAATTCATGTTCGAATTTCGAAACTATTTTGCGTCAGAATATACATATTTGGACCGGTAATTACGTAGAACATATCGGTTCGAACGCGGAACGCATATTCGGACCGGCAATGCATTGAACATATCGGTTCGAACGTGGAACGCATAGATTGCGAGAAAACGCCATTCGAAGTTAGGGTAAAACGTCGAAAATAGACCGACTATAAGGGATGAATATAGGGCGAAAATGGGCAAACTTCAAGCGCTCGTAGCGCCTAAACTATAGACGATAGAAAGCTGATTCGGGGGTGATTCTGAAGCAGAAGAACGGGCTCTTTCGAATGGTGTAGGAGAGAATGACGTAGCTAGAAAAAATCCTCTACTAGGGTGAAGTTTAGCCATCTTTTGCCATTTTTGCGCGGTTTTGCGATTTTCTCGGTAACCGTTGGAGTAAAGTGAAAAAATCCTACGCCGTTGAATTCGGCCCGTCAAGACGCATCGATTGATGTAGGATTGAACGTTCTAAGTCCCATATTAGCGAAAAAGGGTATGCAATTTTAGCGATTTTTAACTATTTTTTGCGGTTTTTGCATTTTCTCGCCAACCGTTTGAGATAATCCAAACAAATCATATACCGTTGGAATCAGCGCGTCAAGACGCGTCGATTGGTGTAAGGAATGAACGCGATCGGACGAAGTTGAACTTTAAACGTCCGTATCTCCGTAACGGTTGGAGCTACAGCGTTTATAATGCCATATTTGGAATCTACTCGTCGAGACCTATCCGATAGGCATATTTCGAACGCAATCGGACGAAATTTTCTTTAGCTCGAGAACGGTAAGAGATACAGCGTCGGGGATGGAAGATTTGGATTCTACGGGTCAAAATCTATCGGATAGGCATATTTTGAACGCGATTGGACGCAAAAAATATTTTTGTCAAAATAAATTTCTACCTCAAAGCATAGAATTTTTCAGTTTTTCGAGATAGCATACTTCCGATAGAGTTAGCGAGTTCAAACTCGGTACGCTTATAGTACTCGACGAGACGATCAAAATGAAACAAACCGTAGGCCCTAACTCTTACCGTTCCGGAGATATGTCACTTTGAAGATTGAAAAAATTTCTTACTTAAAATTACCATAATTTCGTCCTAGCGCGAAAACTATTAGAGATAGCGCGTTCGTTCTTATTCCATTCGATTCCTAAGCAAAATCTGCTTCTAGGAAGGTCTACTCGATACAGATCGTGCCATAAATAAAGTAGTGAGGGCGATTGGAAATTTGGCCCTTAACGAAAAACACGATTTTTAACGTAATTTTGGTCATTTGACGAAAAATTCATGTTCGAATTTCGAAACTATTTTGCGTCCAGAATATACATATTTGGACCGGTAATTACGTAGAACATATCGGTTCGAACGTGGAACGCATAGATTGCGAGAAAACGCCATTCGAAGTTAGGGTAAAACGTCGAAAATAGACCGACTATAGGGATGAATATAGGGCGAAAATGGGCAAACTTCAAGCGCTCGTAGCGCCTAAACTATAGACGATAGAAAGCTGATTCGGGGGTGATTCTGAAGCAGAAGAACGGGCTCTTTCGAATGGTGTAGGAGAGAATGACGTAGCTAGAAAAAATCCTCTCCTAGGGTGAAGTTTAGCCATCTTTTGCCATTTTTGCGCGGTTTTTGCGATTTTCTCGGTAACCGTTGGAGTAAAGTGAAAAAATCCTACGCCGTTGAATTCGGCCCGTCAAGACGCATCGATTGATGTAGGATTGAACGTTCTAAGTCCCATATTAGCGAAAAAGGGTATGCAATTTTAGCGATTTTTAACTATTTTTTGCGGTTTTTGCATTTTCTCGCCAACCGTTTGAGATAATCCAAACAAATCATATACCGTTGGAATCAGCGCGTCAAGACGCGTCGATTGGTGTAGGAATGAACGCGATCGGACGAAGTTGAACTTTAAACGTCCGTATCTCCGTAACGGTTGGAGCTACAGCGTTTATAATGCCATATTTGGAATCTACTCGTCGAGACCTATCCGATAGGCATATTTCGAACGCAATCGGACGAAATTTTCTTTAGCTCGAGAACGGTAAGAGATACAGCGTCGGGGATGGAAGATTTGGATTCTACGGGTCAAAATCTATCGGATAGGCATATTTTGAACGCGATTGGACGCAAAAAATATTTTTGTCAAAATAAATTTCTACCTCAAAGCATAGAATTTTTCAGTTTTCGAGATAGCATACTTCCGATAGAGTTAGCGAGTTCAAACTCGGTACGCTTATAGTACTCGACGAGACGATCAAAATGAAACAAACCGTAGGCCCCTAACTCTTACCGTTCCGGAGATATGTCACTTTGAAGATTGAAAAAATTTCTTACTTAAAATTACCATAATTTCGTCCTAGCGCGAAAACTATTAGAGATAGCGCGTTCGTTCTTATTCCATTCGATTCCTAAGCAAAATCTGCTTCTAGGAAGGTCTACTCGATACAGATCGTGCCATAAATAAAGTAGTGAGGGCGATTGGAAATTTGGCCCTTAACGAAAAACACGATTTTTAACGTAATTTTGGTCATTTGACGAAAAATTCATGTTCGAATTTCGAAACTATTTTGCGTCAGAATATACATATTTGGACCGGTAATTACGTAGAACATATCGGTTCGAACGTGGAACGCATAGATTGCGAGAAAACGCCATTCGAAGTTAGGGTAAAACGTCGAAAATAGACCGACTATAGGGATGAATATAGGGCGAAAATGGGCAAACTTCAAGCGCTCGTAGCGCCTAAACTATAGACGATAGAAAGCTGATTCGGGGGTGATTCTGAAGCAGAAGAACGAGCTCTTTCGAATGGTGTAGGAGAGAATGACGTAGCTAGAAAAAATCCTCTCCTAGGGTGAAGTTTAGCCATCTTTTGCCATTTTGCGCGGTTTTTGCGATTTTCTCGGTAACCGTTGGAGTAAAGTGAAAAAATCCTACGCCGTTGAATTCGGCCCGTCAAGACGCATCGATTGATGTAGGATTGAACGTTCTAAGTCCCATATTAGCGAAAAAGGGTATGCAATTTTAGCGATTTTTAACTATTTTTTGCGGTTTTTGCATTTTCTCGCCAACCGTTTGAGATAATCCAAACAAATCATATACCGTTGGAATCAGCGCGTCAAGACGCGTCGATTGGTGTAGGAATGAACGCGATCGGACGAAGTTGAACTTTAAACGTCCGTATCTCCGTAACGGTTGGAGCTACAGCGTTTATAATGCCATATTTGGAATCTACTCGTCGAGACCTATCCGATAGGCATATTTCGAACGCAATCGGACGAAATTTTCTTTAGCTCGAGAACGGTAAGAGATACAGCGTCGGGGATGGAAGATTTGGATTCTACGGGTCAAAATCTATCGGATAGGCATATTTTGAACGCGATTGGACGCAAAAAATATTTTTGTCAAAATAAATTTCTACCTCAAAGCATAGAATTTTTCAGTTTTTCGAGATAGCATACTTCCGATAGAGTTAGCGAGTTCAAACTCGGTACGCTTATAGTACTCGACGAGACGATCAAAATGAAACAAACCGTAGGCCCCTAACTCTTACCGTTCCGGAGATATGTCACTTTGAAGATTGAAAAAATTTCTTACTTAAAATTACCATAATTTCGTCCTAGCGCGAAAACTATTAGAGATAGCGCGTTCGTTCTTATTCCATTCGATTCCTAAGCAAAATCTGCTTCTAGGAAGGTCTACTCGATACAGATCGTGCCATAAATAAAGTAGTGAGGGCGATTGGAAATTTGGCCCTTAACGAAAAACACGATTTTTAACGTAATTTTGGTCATTTGACGAAAAATTCATGTTCGAATTTCGAAACTATTTTGCGTCAGAATATACATATTTGGACCGGTAATTACGTAGAACATATCGGTTCGAACGTGGAACGCATAGATTGCGAGAAAACGCCATTCGAAGTTAGGGTAAAACGTCGAAAATAGACCGACTATAGGGATGAATATAGGGCGAAAATGGGCAAACTTCAAGCGCTCGTAGCGCCTAAACTATAGACGATAGAAAGCTGATTCGGGGGTGATTCTGAAGCAGAAGAACGAGCTCTTTCGAATGGTGTAGGAGAGAATGACGTAGCTAGAAAAAATCCTCTCCTAGGGTGAAGTTTAGCCATCTTTTGCCATTTTTGCGCGGTTTTTGCGATTTTCTCGGTAACCGTTGGAGTAAAGTGAAAAAATCCTACGCCGTTGAATTCGGCCCGTCAAGACGCATCGATTGATGTAGGATTGAACGTTCTAAGTCCCATATTAGCGAAAAAGGGTATGCAATTTTAGCGATTTTTAACTATTTTTTGCGGTTTTTGCATTTTCTCGCCAACCGTTTGAGATAATCCAAACAAATCATATACCGTTGGAATCAGCGCGTCAAGACGCGTCGATTGGTGTAGGAATGAACGCGATCGGACGAAGTTGAACTTTAAACGTCCGTATCTCCGTAACGGTTGGAGCTACAGCGTTTATAATGCCATATTTGGAATCTACTCGTCGAGACCTATCCGATAGGCATATTTCGAACGCAATCGGACGAAATTTTCTTTAGCTCGAGAACGGTAAGAGATACAGCGTCGGGGATGGAAGATTTGGATTCTACGGGTCAAAATCTATCGGATAGGCATATTTTGAACGCGATTGGACGCAAAAAATATTTTTGTCAAAATAAATTTCTACCTCAAAGCATAGAATTTTTTCAGTTTTCGAGATAGCATACTTCCGATAGAGTTAGCGAGTTCAAACTCGGTACGCTTATAGTACTCGACGAGACGATCAAAATGAAACAAACCGTAGGCCCCTAACTCTTACCGTTCCGGAGATATGTCACTTTGAAGATTGAAAAAATTTCTTACTTAAAATTACCATAATTTCGTCCTAGCGCGAAAACTATTAGAGATAGCGCGTTCGTTCTTATTCCATTCGATTCCTAAGCAAAATCTGCTTCTAGGAAGGTCTACTCGATACAGATCGTGCCATAAATAAAGTAGTGAGGGCGATTGGAAATTTGGCCCTTAACGAAAAACACGATTTTTAACGTAATTTTGGTCATTTGACGAAAAATTCATGTTCGAATTTCGAAACTATTTTGCGTCAGAATATACATATTTGGACCGGTAATTACGTAGAACATATCGGTTCGAACGTGGAACGCATAGATTGCGAGAAAACGCCATTCGAAGTTAGGGTAAAACGTCGAAAATAGACCGACTATAGGGATGAATATAGGGCGAAAATGGGCAAACTTCAAGCGCTCGTAGCGCCTAAACTATAGACGATAGAAAGCTGATTCGGGGGTGATTCTGAAGCAGAAGAACGGGCTCTTTCGAATGGTGTAGGAGAGAATGACGTAGCTAGAAAAAATCCTCTCCTAGGGTGAAGTTTAGCCATCTTTTGCCATTTTTGCGCGGTTTTGCGATTTTCTCGGTAACCGTTGGAGTAAAGTGAAAAAATCCTACGCCGTTGAATTCGGCCCGTCAAGACGCATCGATTGATGTAGGATTGAACGTTCTAAGTCCCATATTAGCGAAAAAGGGTATGCAATTTTAGCGATTTTTAACTATTTTTTGCGGTTTTTGCATTTTCTCGCCAACCGTTTGAGATAATCCAAACAAATCATATACCGTTGGAATCAGCGCGTCAAGACGCGTCGATTGGTGTAGGAATGAACGCGATCGGACGAAGTTGAACTTTAAACGTCCGTATCTCCGTAACGGTTGGAGCTACAGCGTTTATAATGCCATATTTGGAATCTACTCGTCGAGACCTATCCGATAGGCATATTTCGAACGCAATCGGACGAAATTTTCTTTAGCTCGAGAACGGTAAGAGATACAGCGTCGGGGATGGAAGATTTGGATTCTACGGGTCAAAATCTATCGGATAGGCATATTTTGAACGCGATTGGACGCAAAAAATATTTTTGTCAAAATAAATTTCTACCTCAAAGCATAGAATTTTTTCAGTTTTTCGAGATAGCATACTTCCGATAGAGTTAGCGAGTTCAAACTCGGTACGCTTATAGTACTCGACGAGACGATCAAAATGAAACAAACCGTAGGCCCCTAACTCTTACCGTTCCGGAGATATGTCACTTTGAAGATTGAAAAAATTTCTTACTTAAAATTACCATAATTTCGTCCTAGCGCGAAAACTATTAGAGATAGCGCGTTCGTTCTTATTCCATTCGATTCCTAAGCAAAATCTGCTTCTAGGAAGGTCTACTCGATACAGATCGTGCCATAAATAAAGTAGTGAGGGCGATTGGAAATTTGGCCCTTAACGAAAAACACGATTTTTAACGTAATTTTGGTCATTTGACGAAAAATTCATGTTCGAATTTCGAAACTATTTTGCGTCAGAATATACATATTTGGACCGGTAATTACGTAGAACATATCGGTTCGAACGTGGAACGCATAGATTGCGAGAAAACGCCATTCGAAGTTAGGGTAAAACGTCGAAAATAGACCGACTATAGGGATGAATATAGGGCGAAAATGGGCAAACTTCAAGCGCTCGTAGCGCCTAAACTATAGACGATAGAAAGCTGATTCGGGGGTGATTCTGAAGCAGAAGAACGAGCTCTTTCGAATGGTGTAGGAGAGAATGACGTAGCTAGAAAAAATCCTCTCCTAGGGTGAAGTTTAGCCATCTTTTGCCATTTTTGCGCGGTTTTTGCGATTTTCTCGGTAACCGTTGGAGTAAAGTGAAAAAATCCTACGCCGTTGAATTCGGCCCGTCAAGACGCATCGATTGATGTAGGATTGAACGTTCTAAGTCCCATATTAGCGAAAAAGGGTATGCAATTTTAGCGATTTTTAACTATTTTTTGCGGTTTTTGCATTTTCTCGCCAACCGTTTGAGATAATCCAAACAAATCATATACCGTTGGAATCAGCGCGTCAAGACGCGTCGATTGGTGTAGGAATGAACGCGATCGGACGAAGTTGAACTTTAAACGTCCGTATCTCCGTAACGGTTGGAGCTACAGCGTTTATAATGCCATATTTGGAATCTACTCGTCGAGACCTATCCGATAGGCATATTTCGAACGCAATCGGACGAAATTTTCTTTAGCTCGAGAACGGTAAGAGATACAGCGTCGGGGATGGAAGATTTGGATTCTACGGGTCAAAATCTATCGGATAGGCATATTTTGAACGCGATTGGACGCAAAAAATATTTTTGTCAAAATAAATTTCTACCTCAAAGCATAGAATTTTTTCAGTTTTTCGAGATAGCATACTTCCGATAGAGTTAGCGAGTTCAAACTCGGTACGCTTATAGTACTCGACGAGACGATCAAAATGAAACAAACCGTAGGCCCCTAACTCTTACCGTTCCGGAGATATGTCACTTTGAAGATTGAAAAAATTTCTTACTTAAAATTACCATAATTTCGTCCTAGCGCGAAAACTATTAGAGATAGCGCGTTCGTTCTTATTCCATTCGATTCCTAAGCAAAATCTGCTTCTAGGAAGGTCTACTCGATACAGATCGTGCCATAAATAAAGTAGTGAGGGCGATTGGAAATTTGGCCCTTAACGAAAAACACGATTTTTAACGTAATTTTGGTCATTTGACGAAAAATTCATGTTCGAATTTCGAAACTATTTTGCGTCCAGAATATACATATTTGGACCGGTAATTACGTAGAACATATCGGTTCGAACGTGGAACGCATAGATTGCGAGAAAACGCCATTCGAAGTTAGGGTAAAACGTCGAAAATAGACCGACTATAGGGATGAATATAGGGCGAAAATGGGCAAACTTCAAGCGCTCGTAGCGCCTAAACTATAGACGATAGAAAGCTGATTCGGGGGTGATTCTGAAGCAGAAGAACGAGCTCTTTCGAATGGTGTAGGAGAGAATGACGTAGCTAGAAAAAATCCTCTCCTAGGGTGAAGTTTAGCCATCTTTTGCCATTTTTGCGCGGTTTTTGCGATTTTCTCGGTAACCGTTGGAGTAAAGTGAAAAAATCCTACGCCGTTGAATTCGGCCCGTCAAGACGCATCGATTGATGTAGGATTGAACGTTCTAAGTCCCATATTAGCGAAAAAGGGTATGCAATTTTAGCGATTTTTAACTATTTTTTGCGGTTTTTGCATTTTCTCGCCAACCGTTTGAGATAATCCAAACAAATCATATACCGTTGGAATCAGCGCGTCAAGACGCGTCGATTGGTGTAGGAATGAACGCGATCGGACGAAGTTGAACTTTAAACGTCCGTATCTCCGTAACGGTTGGAGCTACAGCGTTTATAATGCCATATTTGGAATCTACTCGTCGAGACCTATCCGATAGGCATATTTCGAACGCAATCGGACGAAATTTTCTTTAGCTCGAGAACGGTAAGAGATACAGCGTCGGGGATGGAAGATTTGGATTCTACGGGTCAAAATCTATCGGATAGGCATATTTTGAACGCGATTGGACGCAAAAAATATTTTTGTCAAAATAAATTTCTACCTCAAAGCATAGAATTTTTCAGTTTTTCGAGATAGCATACTTCCGATAGAGTTAGCGAGTTCAAACTCGGTACGCTTATAGTACTCGACGAGACGATCAAAATGAAACAAACCGTAGGCCCCTAACTCTTACCGTTCCGGAGATATGTCACTTTGAAGATTGAAAAAATTTCTTACTTAAAATTACCATAATTTCGTCCTAGCGCGAAAACTATTAGAGATAGCGCGTTCGTTCTTATTCCATTCGATTCCTAAGCAAAATCTGCTTCTAGGAAGGTCTACTCGATACAGATCGTGCCATAAATAAAGTAGTGAGGGCGATTGGAAATTTGGCCCTTAACGAAAAACACGATTTTTAACGTAATTTTGGTCATTTGACGAAAAATTCATGTTCGAATTTCGAAACTATTTTGCGTCAGAATATACATATTTGGACCGGTAATTACGTAGAACATATCGGTTCGAACGTGGAACGCATAGATTGCGAGAAAACGCCATTCGAAGTTAGGGTAAAACGTCGAAAATAGACCGACTATAGGGATGAATATAGGGCGAAAATGGGCAAACTTCAAGCGCTCGTAGCGCCTAAACTATAGACGATAGAAAGCTGATTCGGGGGTGATTCTGAAGCAGAAGAACGGGCTCTTTCGAATGGTGTAGGAGAGAATGACGTAGCTAGAAAAAATCCTCTACTAGGGTGAAGTTTAGCCATCTTTTGCCATTTTTGCGCGGTTTTTGCGATTTTCTCGGTAACCGTTGGAGTAAAGTGAAAAAATCCTACGCCGTTGAATTCGGCCCGTCAAGACGCATCGATTGATGTAGGATTGAACGTTCTAAGTCCCATATTAGCGAAAAAGGGTATGCAATTTTAGCGATTTTTAACTATTTTTTGCGGTTTTTGCATTTTCTCGCCAACCGTTTGAGATAATCCAAACAAATCATATACCGTTGGAATCAGCGCGTCAAGACGCGTCGATTGGTGTAGGAATGAACGCGATCGGACGAAGTTGAACTTTAAACGTCCGTATCTCCGTAACGGTTGGAGCTACAGCGTTTATAATGCCATATTTGGAATCTACTCGTCGAGACCTATCCGATAGGCATATTTCGAACGCAATCGGACGAAATTTTCTTTAGCTCGAGAACGGTAAGAGATACAGCGTCGGGGATGGAAGATTTGGATTCTACGGGTCAAAATCTATCGGATAGGCATATTTTGAACGCGATTGGACGCAAAAAATATTTTTGTCAAAATAAATTTCTACCTCAAAGCATAGAATTTTTTCAGTTTTTCGAGATAGCATACTTCCGATAGAGTTAGCGAGTTCAAACTCGGTACGCTTATAGTACTCGACGAGACGATCAAAATGAAACAAACCGTAGGCCCCTAACTCTTACCGTTCCGGAGATATGTCACTTTGAAGATTGAAAAAATTTCTTACTTAAAATTACCATAATTTCGTCCTAGCGCGAAAACTATTAGAGATAGCGCGTTCGTTCTTATTCCATTCGATTCCTAAGCAAAATCTGCTTCTAGGAAGGTCTACTCGATACAGATCGTGCCATAAATAAAGTAGTGAGGGCGATTGGAAATTTGGCCCTTAACGAAAAACACGATTTTTAACGTAATTTTGGTCATTTGACGAAAAATTCATGTTCGAATTTCGAAACTATTTTGCGTCAGAATATACATATTTGGACCGGTAATTACGTAGAACATATCGGTTCGAACGTGGAACGCATAGATTGCGAGAAAACGCCATTCGAAGTTAGGGTAAAACGTCGAAAATAGACCGACTATAGGGATGAATATAGGGCGAAAATGGGCAAACTTCAAGCGCTCGTAGCGCCTAAACTATAGACGATAGAAAGCTGATTCGGGGGTGATTCTGAAGCAGAAGAACGAGCTCTTTCGAATGGTGTAGGAGAGAATGACGTAGCTAGAAAAAATCCTCTACTAGGGTGAAGTTTAGCCATCTTTTGCCATTTTTGCGCGGTTTTTGCGATTTTCTCGGTAACCGTTGGAGTAAAGTGAAAAAATCCTACGCCGTTGAATTCGGCCCGTCAAGACGCATCGATTGATGTAGGATTGAACGTTCTAAGTCCCATATTAGCGAAAAAGGGTATGCAATTTTAGCGATTTTTAACTATTTTTTGCGGTTTTTGCATTTTCTCGCCAACCGTTTGAGATAATCCAAACAAATCATATACCGTTGGAATCAGCGCGTCAAGACGCGTCGATTGGTGTAGGAATGAACGCGATCGGACGAAGTTGAACTTTAAACGTCCGTATCTCCGTAACGGTTGGAGCTACAGCGTTTATAATGCCATATTTGGAATCTACTCGTCGAGACCTATCCGATAGGCATATTTCGAACGCAATCGGACGAAATTTTCTTTAGCTCGAGAACGGTAAGAGATACAGCGTCGGGGATGGAAGATTTGGATTCTACGGGTCAAAATCTATCGGATAGGCATATTTTGAACGCGATTGGACGCAAAAAATATTTTTGTCAAAATAAATTTCTACCTCAAAGCATAGAATTTTTCAGTTTTTCGAGATAGCATACTTCCGATAGAGTTAGCGAGTTCAAACTCGGTACGCTTATAGTACTCGACGAGACGATCAAAATGAAACAAACCGTAGGCCCCTAACTCTTACCGTTCCGGAGATATGTCACTTTGAAGATTGAAAAAATTTCTTACTTAAAATTACCATAATTTCGTCCTAGCGCGAAAACTATTAGAGATAGCGCGTTCGTTCTTATTCCATTCGATTCCTAAGCAAAATCTGCTTCTAGGAAGGTCTACTCGATACAGATCGTGCCATAAATAAAGTAGTGAGGGCGATTGGAAATTTGGCCCTTAACGAAAAACACGATTTTTAACGTAATTTTGGTCATTTGACGAAAAATTCATGTTCGAATTTCGAAACTATTTTGCGTCAGAATATACATATTTGGACCGGTAATTACGTAGAACATATCGGTTCGAACGTGGAACGCATAGATTGCGAGAAAACGCCATTCGAAGTTAGGGTAAAACGTCGAAAATAGACCGACTATAGGGATGAATATAGGGCGAAAATGGGCAAACTTCAAGCGCTCGTAGCGCCTAAACTATAGACGATAGAAAGCTGATTCGGGGGTGATTCTGAAGCAGAAGAACGAGCTCTTTCGAATGGTGTAGGAGAGAATGACGTAGCTAGAAAAAATCCTCTACTAGGGTGAAGTTTAGCCATCTTTTGCCATTTTTGCGCGGTTTTTGCGATTTTCTCGGTAACCGTTGGAGTAAAGTGAAAAAATCCTACGCCGTTGAATTCGGCCCGTCAAGACGCATCGATTGATGTAGGATTGAACGTTCTAAGTCCCATATTAGCGAAAAAGGGTATGCAATTTTAGCGATTTTTAACTATTTTTTGCGGTTTTTGCATTTTCTCGCCAACCGTTTGAGATAATCCAAACAAATCATATACCGTTGGAATCAGCGCGTCAAGACGCGTCGATTGGTGTAGGAATGAACGCGATCGGACGAAGTTGAACTTTAAACGTCCGTATCTCCGTAACGGTTGGAGCTACAGCGTTTATAATGCCATATTTGGAATCTACTCGTCGAGACCTATCCGATAGGCATATTTCGAACGCAATCGGACGAAATTTTCTTTAGCTCGAGAACGGTAAGAGATACAGCGTCGGGGATGGAAGATTTGGATTCTACGGGTCAAAATCTATCGGATAGGCATATTTTGAACGCGATTGGACGCAAAAAATATTTTTGTCAAAATAAATTTCTACCTCAAAGCATAGAATTTTTCAGTTTTCGAGATAGCATACTTCCGATAGAGTTAGCGAGTTCAAACTCGGTACGCTTATAGTACTCGACGAGACGATCAAAATGAAACAAACCGTAGGCCCCTAACTCTTACCGTTCCGGAGATATGTCACTTTGAAGATTGAAAAAATTTCTTACTTAAAATTACCATAATTTCGTCCTAGCGCGAAAACTATTAGAGATAGCGCGTTCGTTCTTATTCCATTCGATTCCTAAGCAAAATCTGCTTCTAGGAAGGTCTACTCGATACAGATCGTGCCATAAATAAAGTAGTGAGGGCGATTGGAAATTTGGCCCTTAACGAAAAACACGATTTTTAACGTAATTTTGGTCATTTGACGAAAAATTCATGTTCGAATTTCGAAACTATTTTGCGTCAGAATATACATATTTGGACCGGTAATTACGTAGAACATATCGGTTCGAACGTGGAACGCATAGATTGCGAGAAAACGCCATTCGAAGTTAGGGTAAAACGTCGAAAATAGACCGACTATAGGGATGAATATAGGGCGAAAATGGGCAAACTTCAAGCGCTCGTAGCGCCTAAACTATAGACGATAGAAAGCTGATTCGGGGTGATTCTGAAGCAGAAGAACGGGCTCTTTCGAATGGTGTAGGAGAGAATGACGTAGCTAGAAAAAATCCTCTCCTAGGGTGAAGTTTAGCCATCTTTTGCCATTTTTGCGCGGTTTTTGCGATTTTCTCGGTAACCGTTGGAGTAAAGTGAAAAAATCCTACGCCGTTGAATTCGGCCCGTCAAGACGCATCGATTGATGTAGGATTGAACGTTCTAAGTCCCATATTAGCGAAAAAGGGTATGCAATTTTAGCGATTTTTAACTATTTTTTGCGGTTTTTGCATTTTCTCGCCAACCGTTTGAGATAATCCAAACAAATCATATACCGTTGGAATCAGCGCGTCAAGACGCGTCGATTGGTGTAGGAATGAACGCGATCGGACGAAGTTGAACTTTAAACGTCCGTATCTCCGTAACGGTTGGAGCTACAGCGTTTATAATGCCATATTTGGAATCTACTCGTCGAGACCTATCCGATAGGCATATTTCGAACGCAATCGGACGAAATTTTCTTTAGCTCGAGAACGGTAAGAGATACAGCGTCGGGGATGGAAGATTTGGATTCTACGGGTCAAAATCTATCGGATAGGCATATTTTGAACGCGATTGGACGCAAAAAATATTTTTGTCAAAATAAATTTCTACCTCAAAGCATAGAATTTTTTCAGTTTTCGAGATAGCATACTTCCGATAGAGTTAGCGAGTTCAAACTCGGTACGCTTATAGTACTCGACGAGACGATCAAAATGAAACAAACCGTAGGCCCCTAACTCTTACCGTTCCGGAGATATGTCACTTTGAAGATTGAAAAAATTTCTTACTTAAAATTACCATAATTTCGTCCTAGCGCGAAAACTATTAGAGATAGCGCGTTCGTTCTTATTCCATTCGATTCCTAAGCAAAATCTGCTTCTAGGAAGGTCTACTCGATACAGATCGTGCCATAAATAAAGTAGTGAGGGCGATTGGAAATTTGGCCCTTAACGAAAAACACGATTTTTAACGTAATTTTGGTCATTTGACGAAAAATTCATGTTCGAATTTCGAAACTATTTTGCGTCAGAATATACATATTTGGACCGGTAATTACGTAGAACATATCGGTTCGAACGTGGAACGCATAGATTGCGAGAAAACGCCATTCGAAGTTAGGGTAAAACGTCGAAAATAGACCGACTATAGGGATGAATATAGGGCGAAAATGGGCAAACTTCAAGCGCTCGTAGCGCCTAAACTATAGACGATAGAAAGCTGATTCGGGGTGATTCTGAAGCAGAAGAACGAGCTCTTTCGAATGGTGTAGGAGAGAATGACGTAGCTAGAAAAAATCCTCTCCTAGGGTGAAGTTTAGCCATCTTTTGCCATTTTTGCGCGGTTTTTGCGATTTTCTCGGTAACCGTTGGAGTAAAGTGAAAAAATCCTACGCCGTTGAATTCGGCCCGTCAAGACGCATCGATTGATGTAGGATTGAACGTTCTAAGTCCCATATTAGCGAAAAAGGGTATGCAATTTTAGCGATTTTTAACTATTTTTTGCGGTTTTTTGCATTTTCTCGCCAACCGTTTGAGATAATCCAAACAAATCATATACCGTTGGAATCAGCGCGTCAAGACGCGTCGATTGGTGTAGGAATGAACGCGATCGGACGAAGTTGAACTTTAAACGTCCGTATCTCCGTAACGGTTGGAGCTACAGCGTTTATAATGCCATATTTGGAATCTACTCGTCGAGACCTATCCGATAGGCATATTTCGAACGCAATCGGACGAAATTTTCTTTAGCTCGAGAACGGTAAGAGATACAGCGTCGGGGATGGAAGATTTGGATTCTACGGGTCAAAATCTATCGGATAGGCATATTTTGAACGCGATTGGACGCAAAAAATATTTTTGTCAAAATAAATTTCTACCTCAAAGCATAGAATTTTTTCAGTTTTTCGAGATAGCATACTTCCGATAGAGTTAGCGAGTTCAAACTCGGTACGCTTATAGTACTCGACGAGACGATCAAAATGAAACAAACCGTAGGCCCCTAACTCTTACCGTTCCGGAGATATGTCACTTTGAAGATTGAAAAAATTTCTTACTTAAAATTACCATAATTTCGTCCTAGCGCGAAAACTATTAGAGATAGCGCGTTCGTTCTTATTCCATTCGATTCCTAAGCAAAATCTGCTTCTAGGAAGGTCTACTCGATACAGATCGTGCCATAAATAAAGTAGTGAGGGCGATTGGAAATTTGGCCCTTAACGAAAAACACGATTTTTAACGTAATTTTGGTCATTTGACGAAAAATTCATGTTCGAATTTCGAAACTATTTTGCGTCAGAATATACATATTTGGACCGGTAATTACGTAGAACATATCGGTTCGAACGTGGAACGCATAGATTGCGAGAAAACGCCATTCGAAGTTAGGGTAAAACGTCGAAAATAGACCGACTATAGGGATGAATATAGGGCGAAAATGGGCAAACTTCAAGCGCTCGTAGCGCCTAAACTATAGACGATAGAAAGCTGATTCGGGGGTGATTCTGAAGCAGAAGAACGAGCTCTTTCGAATGGTGTAGGAGAGAATGACGTAGCTAGAAAAAATCCTCTCCTAGGGTGAAGTTTAGCCATCTTTTGCCATTTTTGCGCGGTTTTGCGATTTTCTCGGTAACCGTTGGAGTGAAGTGAAAAAATCCTACGCCGTTGAATTCGGCCCGTCAAGACGCATCGATTGATGTAGGATTGAACGTTCTAAGTCCCATATTAGCGAAAAAGGGTATGCAATTTTAGCGATTTTTAACTATTTTTTGCGGTTTTTGCATTTTCTCGCCAACCGTTTGAGATAATCCAAACAAATCATATACCGTTGGAATCAGCGCGTCAGGGCGCGTCGATTGGTGTAGGAATGAACGCGATCGGACGAAGTTGAACTTTAAACGTCCGTATCTCCGTAACGGTTGGAGCTACAGCGTTTATAATGCCATATTTGGAATCTACTCGTCGAGACCTATCCGATAGGCATATTTCGAACGCAATCGGACGAAATTTTCTTTAGCTCGAGAACGGTAAGAGATACAGCGTCGGGGATGGAAGATTTGGATTCTACGGGTCAAAATCTATCGGATAGGCATATTTTGAACGCGATTGGACGCAAAAAATATTTTTGTCAAAATAAATTTCTACCTCAAAGCATAGAATTTTTTTCAGTTTTTCGAGATAGCATACTTCCGATAGAGTTAGCGAGTTCAAACTCGGTACGCTTATAGTACTCGACGAGACGATCAAAATGAAACAAACCGTAGGCCCCTAACTCTTACCGTTCCGGAGATATGTCACTTTGAAGATTGAAAAAATTTCTTACCTAAAATTACCATAATTTCGTCCTAGCGCGAAAACTATTAGAGATAGCGCGTTCGTTCTTATTCCATTCGATTCCTAAGCAAAATCTGCTTCTAGGAAGGTCTACTCGATACAGATCGTGCCATAAATAAAGTAGTGAGGGCGATTGGAAATTTGGCCCTTAACGAAAAACACGATTTTTAACGTAATTTTGGTCATTTGACGAAAAATTCATGTTCGAATTTCGAAACTATTTTGCGTCAGAATATACATATTTGGACCGGTAATTACGTAGAACATATCGGTTCGAACGTGGAACGCATAGATTGCGAGAAAACGCCATTCGAAGTTAGGGTAAAACGTCGAAAATAGACCGACTATAGGGATGAATATAGGGCGAAAATGGGCAAACTTCAAGCGCTCGTAGCGCCTAAACTATAGACGATAGAAAGCTGATTCGGGGGTGATTCTGAAGCAGAAGAACGAGCTCTTTCGAATGGTGTAGGAGAGAATGACGTAGCTAGAAAAAATCCTCTCCTAGGGTGAAGTTTAGCCATCTTTTGCCATTTTTGCGCGGTTTTTTGCGATTTTCTCGGTAACCGTTGGAGTAAAGTGAAAAAATCCTACGCCGTTGAATTCGGCCCGTCAAGACGCATCGATTGATGTAGGATTGAACGTTCTAAGTCCCATATTAGCGAAAAAGGGTATGCAATTTTAGCGATTTTTAACTATTTTTTGCGGTTTTTTGCATTTTCTCGCCAACCGTTTGAGATAATCCAAACAAATCATATACCGTTGGAATCAGCGCGTCAAGACGCGTCGATTGGTGTAGGAATGAACGCGATCGGACGAAGTTGAACTTTAAACGTCCGTATCTCCGTAACGGTTGGAGCTACAGCGTTTATAATGCCATATTTGGAATCTACTCGTCGAGACCTATCCGATAGGCATATTTCGAACGCAATCGGACGAAATTTTCTTTAGCTCGAGAACGGTAAGAGATACAGCGTCGGGGATGGAAGATTTGGATTCTACGGGTCAAAATCTATCGGATAGGCATATTTTGAACGCGATTGGACGCAAAAAATATTTTTGTCAAAATAAATTTCTACCTCAAAGCATAGAATTTTTTCAGTTTTTCGAGATAGCATACTTCCGATAGAGTTAGCGAGTTCAAACTCGGTACGCTTATAGTACTCGACGAGACGATCAAAATGAAACAAACCGTAGGCCCCTAACTCTTACCGTTCCGGAGATATGTCACTTTGAAGATTGAAAAAATTTCTTACCTAAAATTACCATAATTTCGTCCTAGCGCGAAAACTATTAGAGATAGCGCGTTCGTTCTTATTCCATTCGATTCCTAAGCAAAATCTGCTTCTAGGAAGGTCTACTCGATACAGATCGTGCCATAAATAAAGTAGTGAGGGCGATTGGAAATTTGGCCCTTAACGAAAAACACGATTTTTAACGTAATTTTGGTCATTTGACGAAAAATTCATGTTCGAATTTCGAAACTATTTTGCGTCAGAATATACATATTTGGACCGGTAATTACGTAGAACATATCGGTTCGAACGTGGAACGCATAGATTGCGAGAAAACGCCATTCGAAGTTAGGGTAAAACGTCGAAAATAGACCGACTATAGGGATGAATATAGGGCGAAAATGGGCAAACTTCAAGCGCTCGTAGCGCCTAAACTATAGACGATAGAAAGCTGATTCGGGGGTGATTCTGAAGCAGAAGAACGAGCTCTTTCGAATGGTGTAGGAGAGAATGACGTAGCTAGAAAAAATCCTCTACTAGGGTGAAGTTTAGCCATCTTTTGCCATTTTTGCGCGGTTTTTTGCGATTTTCTCGGTAACCGTTGGAGTAAAGTGAAAAATCCTACGCCGTTGAATTCGGCCCGTCAAGACGCATCGATTGATGTAGGATTGAACGTTCTAAGTCCCATATTAGCGAAAAAGGGTATGCAATTTTAGCGATTTTTAACTATTTTTTGCGGTTTTTTGCATTTTCTCGCCAACCGTTTGAGATAATCCAAACAAATCATATACCGTTGGAATCAGCGCGTCAAGACGCGTCGATTGGTGTAGGAATGAACGCGATCGGACGAAGTTGAACTTTAAACGTCCGTATCTCCGTAACGGTTGGAGCTACAGCGTTTATAATGCCATATTTGGAATCTACTCGTCGAGACCTATCCGATAGGCATATTTCGAACGCAATCGGACGAAATTTTCTTTAGCTCGAGAACGGTAAGAGATACAGCGTCGGGGATGGAAGATTTGGATTCTACGGGTCAAAATCTATCGGATAGGCATATTTTGAACGCGATTGGACGCAAAAATATTTTTGTCAAAATAAATTTCTACCTCAAAGCATAGAATTTTTTTCAGTTTTTCGAGATAGCATACTTCCGATAGAGTTAGCGAGTTCAAACTCGGTACGCTTATAGTACTCGACGAGACGATCAAAATGAAACAAACCGTAGGCCCCTAACTCTTACCGTTCCGGAGATATGTCACTTTGAAGATTGAAAAATTTCTTACTTAAAATTACCATAATTTCGTCCTAGCGCGAAAACTATTAGAGATAGCGCGTTCGTTCTTATTCCATTCGATTCCTAAGCAAAATCTGCTTCTAGGAAGGTCTACTCGATACAGATCGTGCCATAAATAAAGTAGTGAGGGCGATTGGAAATTTGGCCCTTAACGAAAAACACGATTTTTAACGTAATTTTGGTCATTTGACGAAAAATTCATGTTCGAATTTCGAAACTATTTTGCGTCAGAATATACATATTTGGACCGGTAATTACGTAGAACATATCGGTTCGAACGTGGAACGCATAGATTGCGAGAAAACGCCATTCGAAGTTAGGGTAAAACGTCGAAAATAGACCGACTATAGGGATGAATATAGGGCGAAAATGGGCAAACTTCAAGCGCTCGTAGCGCCTAAACTATAGACGATAGAAAGCTGATTCGGGGGTGATTCTGAAGCAGAAGAACGAGCTCTTTCGAATGGTGTAGGAGAGAATGACGTAGCTAGAAAAAATCCTCTCCTAGGGTGAAGTTTAGCCATCTTTTGCCATTTTTGCGCGGTTTTTTGCGATTTTCTCGGTAACCGTTGGAGTAAAGTGAAAAATCCTACGCCGTTGAATTCGGCCCGTCAAGACGCATCGATTGATGTAGGATTGAACGTTCTAAGTCCCATATTAGCGAAAAAGGGTATGCAATTTTAGCGATTTTTAACTATTTTTTGCGGTTTTTTGCATTTTCTCGCCAACCGTTTGAGATAATCCAAACAAATCATATACCGTTGGAATCAGCGCGTCAAGACGCGTCGATTGGTGTAGGAATGAACGCGATCGGACGAAGTTGAACTTTAAACGTCCGTATCTCCGTAACGGTTGGAGCTACAGCGTTTATAATGCCATATTTGGAATCTACTCGTCGAGACCTATCCGATAGGCATATTTCGAACGCAATCGGACGAAATTTTCTTTAGCTCGAGAACGGTAAGAGATACAGCGTCGGGGATGGAAGATTTGGATTCTACGGGTCAAAATCTATCGGATAGGCATATTTTGAACGCGATTGGACGCAAAAATATTTTTGTCAAAATAAATTTCTACCTCAAAGCATAGAATTTTTTTCAGTTTTTCGAGATAGCATACTTCCGATAGAGTTAGCGAGTTCAAACTCGGTACGCTTATAGTACTCGACGAGACGATCAAAATGAAACAAACCGTAGGCCCCTAACTCTTACCGTTCCGGAGATATGTCACTTTGAAGATTGAAAAAATTTCTTACTTAAAATTACCATAATTTCGTCCTAGCGCGAAAACTATTAGAGATAGCGCGTTCGTTCTTATTCCATTCGATTCCTAAGCAAAATCTGCTTCTAGGAAGGTCTACTCGATACAGATCGTGCCATAAATAAAGTAGTGAGGGCGATTGGAAATTTGGCCCTTAACGAAAAACACGATTTTTAACGTAATTTTGGTCATTTGACGAAAAATTCATGTTCGAATTTCGAAACTATTTTGCGTCAGAATATACATATTTGGACCGGTAATTACGTAGAACATATCGGTTCGAACGTGGAACGCATAGATTGCGAGAAAACGCCATTCGAAGTTAGGGTAAAACGTCGAAAATAGACCGACTATAGGGATGAATATAGGGCGAAAATGGGCAAACTTCAAGCGCTCGTAGCGCCTAAACTATAGACGATAGAAAGCTGATTCGGGGTGATTCTGAAGCAGAAGAACGAGCTCTTTCGAATGGTGTAGGAGAGAATGACGTAGCTAGAAAAAATCCTCTCCTAGGGTGAAGTTTAGCCATCTTTTGCCATTTTTGCGCGGTTTTTTGCGATTTTCTCGGTAACCGTTGGAGTAAAGTGAAAAAATCCTACGCCGTTGAATTCGGCCCGTCAAGACGCATCGATTGATGTAGGATTGAACGTTCTAAGTCCCATATTAGCGAAAAAGGGTATGCAATTTTAGCGATTTTTAACTATTTTTTGCGGTTTTTTGCATTTTCTCGCCAACCGTTTGAGATAATCCAAACAAATCATATACCGTTGGAATCAGCGCGTCAAGACGCGTCGATTGGTGTAGGAATGAACGCGATCGGACGAAGTTGAACTTTAAACGTCCGTATCTCCGTAACGGTTGGAGCTACAGCGTTTATAATGCCATATTTGGAATCTACTCGTCGAGACCTATCCGATAGGCATATTTCGAACGCAATCGGACGAAATTTTCTTTAGCTCGAGAACGGTAAGAGATACAGCGTCGGGGATGGAAGATTTGGATTCTACGGGTCAAAATCTATCGGATAGGCATATTTTGAACGCGATTGGACGCAAAAATATTTTTGTCAAAATAAATTTCTACCTCAAAGCATAGAATTTTTTTCAGTTTTTCGAGATAGCATACTTCCGATAGAGTTAGCGAGTTCAAACTCGGTACGCTTATAGTACTCGACGAGACGATCAAAATGAAACAAACCGTAGGCCCCTAACTCTTACCGTTCCGGAGATATGTCACTTTGAAGATTGAAAAATTTCTTACTTAAAATTACCATAATTTCGTCCTAGCGCGAAAACTATTAGAGATAGCGCGTTCGTTCTTATTCCATTCGATTCCTAAGCAAAATCTGCTTCTAGGAAGGTCTACTCGATACAGATCGTGCCATAAATAAAGTAGTGAGGGCGATTGGAAATTTGGCCCTTAACGAAAAACACGATTTTTAACGTAATTTTGGTCATTTGACGAAAAATTCATGTTCGAATTTCGAAACTATTTTGCGTCAGAATATACATATTTGGACCGGTAATTACGTAGAACATATCGGTTCGAACGTGGAACGCATAGATTGCGAGAAAACGCCATTCGAAGTTAGGGTAAAACGTCGAAAATAGACCGACTATAGGGATGAATATAGGGCGAAAATGGGCAAACTTCAAGCGCTCGTAGCGCCTAAACTATAGACGATAGAAAGCTGATTCGGGGTGATTCTGAAGCAGAAGAACGAGCTCTTTCGAATGGTGTAGGAGAGAATGACGTAGCTAGAAAAAATCCTCTACTAGGGTGAAGTTTAGCCATCTTTTGCCATTTTTTCGCGGTTTTTTGCGATTTTCTCGGTAACCGTTGGAGTAAAGTGAAAAATCCTACGCCGTTGAATTCGGCCCGTCAAGACGCATCGATTGATGTAGGATTGAACGTTCTAAGTCCCATATTAGCGAAAAAGGGTATGCAATTTTAGCGATTTTTAACTATTTTTTGCGGTTTTTTGCATTTTCTCGCCAACCGTTTGAGATAATCCAAACAAATCATATACCGTTGGAATCAGCGCGTCAAGACGCGTCGATTGGTGTAGGAATGAACGCGATCGGACGAAGTTGAACTTTAAACGTCCGTATCTCCGTAACGGTTGGAGCTACAGCGTTTATAATGCCATATTTGGAATCTACTCGTCGAGACCTATCCGATAGGCATATTTCGAACGCAATCGGACGAAATTTTCTTTAGCTCGAGAACGGTAAGAGATACAGCGTCGGGGATGGAAGATTTGGATTCTACGGGTCAAAATCTATCGGATAGGCATATTTTGAACGCGATTGGACGCAAAAATATTTTTGTCAAAATAAATTTCTACCTCAAAGCATAGAATTTTTTTCAGTTTTTCGAGATAGCATACTTCCGATAGAGTTAGCGAGTTCAAACTCGGTACGCTTATAGTACTCGACGAGACGATCAAAATGAAACAAACCGTAGGCCCCTAACTCTTACCGTTCCGGAGATATGTCACTTTGAAGATTGAAAAATTTCTTACTTAAAATTACCATAATTTCGTCCTAGCGCGAAAACTATTAGAGATAGCGCGTTCGTTCTTATTCCATTCGATTCCTAAGCAAAATCTGCTTCTAGGAAGGTCTACTCGATACAGATCGTGCCATAAATAAAGTAGTGAGGGCGATTGGAAATTTGGCCCTTAACGAAAAACACGATTTTTAACGTAATTTTGGTCATTTGACGAAAAATTCATGTTCGAATTTCGAAACTATTTTGCGTCAGAATATACATATTTGGACCGGTAATTACGTAGAACATATCGGTTCGAACGTGGAACGCATAGATTGCGAGAAAACGCCATTCGAAGTTAGGGTAAAACGTCGAAAATAGACCGACTATAGGGATGAATATAGGGCGAAAATGGGCAAACTTCAAGCGCTCGTAGCGCCTAAACTATAGACGATAGAAAGCTGATTCGGGGGTGATTCTGAAGCAGAAGAACGAGCTCTTTCGAATGGTGTAGGAGAGAATGACGTAGCTAGAAAAAATCCTCTACTAGGGTGAAGTTTAGCCATCTTTTGCCATTTTTGCGCGGTTTTTTGCGATTTTCTCGGTAACCGTTGGAGTAAAGTGAAAAATCCTACGCCGTTGAATTCGGCCCGTCAAGACGCATCGATTGATGTAGGATTGAACGTTCTAAGTCCCATATTAGCGAAAAAGGGTATGCAATTTTAGCGATTTTTAACTATTTTTTGCGGTTTTTTGCATTTTCTCGCCAACCGTTTGAGATAATCCAAACAAATCATATACCGTTGGAATCAGCGCGTCAAGACGCGTCGATTGGTGTAGGAATGAACGCGATCGGACGAAGTTGAACTTTAAACGTCCGTATCTCCGTAACGGTTGGAGCTACAGCGTTTATAATGCCATATTTGGAATCTACTCGTCGAGACCTATCCGATAGGCATATTTCGAACGCAATCGGACGAAATTTTCTTTAGCTCGAGAACGGTAAGAGATACAGCGTCGGGGATGGAAGATTTGGATTCTACGGGTCAAAATCTATCGGATAGGCATATTTTGAACGCGATTGGACGCAAAAATATTTTTGTCAAAATAAATTTCTACCTCAAAGCATAGAATTTTTTTCAGTTTTTCGAGATAGCATACTTCCGATAGAGTTAGCGAGTTCAAACTCGGTACGCTTATAGTACTCGACGAGACGATCAAAATGAAACAAACCGTAGGCCCCTAACTCTTACCGTTCCGGAGATATGTCACTTTGAAGATTGAAAAATTTCTTACTTAAAATTACCATAATTTCGTCCTAGCGCGAAAACTATTAGAGATAGCGCGTTCGTTCTTATTCCATTCGATTCCTAAGCAAAATCTGCTTCTAGGAAGGTCTACTCGATACAGATCGTGCCATAAATAAAGTAGTGAGGGCGATTGGAAATTTGGCCCTTAACGAAAAACACGATTTTTAACGTAATTTTGGTCATTTGACGAAAAATTCATGTTCGAATTTCGAAACTATTTTGCGTCAGAATATACATATTTGGACCGGTAATTACGTAGAACATATCGGTTCGAACGTGGAACGCATAGATTGCGAGAAAACGCCATTCGAAGTTAGGGTAAAACGTCGAAAATAGACCGACTATAGGGATGAATATAGGGCGAAAATGGGCAAACTTCAAGCGCTCGTAGCGCCTAAACTATAGACGATAGAAAGCTGATTCGGGGGTGATTCTGAAGCAGAAGAACGAGCTCTTTCGAATGGTGTAGGAGAGAATGACGTAGCTAGAAAAATCCTCTCCTAGGGTGAAGTTTAGCCATCTTTTGCCATTTTTGCGCGGTTTTTTGCGATTTTCTCGGTAACCGTTGGAGTAAAGTGAAAAATCCTACGCCGTTGAATTCGGCCCGTCAAGACGCATCGATTGATGTAGGATTGAACGTTCTAAGTCCCATATTAGCGAAAAAGGGTATGCAATTTTAGCGATTTTTAACTATTTTTTGCGGTTTTTTGCATTTTCTCGCCAACCGTTTGAGATAATCCAAACAAATCATATACCGTTGGAATCAGCGCGTCAAGACGCGTCGATTGGTGTAGGAATGAACGCGATCGGACGAAGTTGAACTTTAAACGTCCGTATCTCCGTAACGGTTGGAGCTACAGCGTTTATAATGCCATATTTGGAATCTACTCGTCGAGACCTATCCGATAGGCATATTTCGAACGCAATCGGACGAAATTTTCTTTAGCTCGAGAACGGTAAGAGATACAGCGTCGGGGATGGAAGATTTGGATTCTACGGGTCAAAATCTATCGGATAGGCATATTTTGAACGCGATTGGACGCAAAAATATTTTTGTCAAAATAAATTTCTACCTCAAAGCATAGAATTTTTTTCAGTTTTTCGAGATAGCATACTTCCGATAGAGTTAGCGAGTTCAAACTCGGTACGCTTATAGTACTCGACGAGACGATCAAAATGAAACAAACCGTAGGCCCCTAACTCTTACCGTTCCGGAGATATGTCACTTTGAAGATTGAAAAATTTCTTACTTAAAATTACCATAATTTCGTCCTAGCGCGAAAACTATTAGAGATAGCGCGTTCGTTCTTATTCCATTCGATTCCTAAGCAAAATCTGCTTCTAGGAAGGTCTACTCGATACAGATCGTGCCATAAATAAAGTAGTGAGGGCGATTGGAAATTTGGCCCTTAACGAAAAACACGATTTTTAACGTAATTTTGGTCATTTGACGAAAAATTCATGTTCGAATTTCGAAACTATTTTGCGTCAGAATATACATATTTGGACCGGTAATTACGTAGAACATATCGGTTCGAACGTGGAACGCATAGATTGCGAGAAAACGCCATTCGAAGTTAGGGTAAAACGTCGAAAATAGACCGACTATAGGGATGAATATAGGGCGAAAATGGGCAAACTTCAAGCGCTCGTAGCGCCTAAACTATAGACGATAGAAAGCTGATTCGGGGGTGATTCTGAAGCAGAAGAACGAGCTCTTTCGAATGGTGTAGGAGAGAATGACGTAGCTAGAAAAATCCTCTCCTAGGGTGAAGTTTAGCCATCTTTTGCCATTTTTGCGCGGTTTTTTGCGATTTTCTCGGTAACCGTTGGAGTAAAGTGAAAAATCCTACGCCGTTGAATTCGGCCCGTCAAGACGCATCGATTGATGTAGGATTGAACGTTCTAAGTCCCATATTAGCGAAAAAGGGTATGCAATTTTAGCGATTTTTAACTATTTTTTGCGGTTTTTTGCATTTTCTCGCCAACCGTTTGAGATAATCCAAACAAATCATATACCGTTGGAATCAGCGCGTCAAGACGCGTCGATTGGTGTAGGAATGAACGCGATCGGACGAAGTTGAACTTTAAACGTCCGTATCTCCGTAACGGTTGGAGCTACAGCGTTTATAATGCCATATTTGGAATCTACTCGTCGAGACCTATCCGATAGGCATATTTCGAACGCAATCGGACGAAATTTTCTTTAGCTCGAGAACGGTAAGAGATACAGCGTCGGGGATGGAAGATTTGGATTCTACGGGTCAAAATCTATCGGATAGGCATATTTTGAACGCGATTGGACGCAAAAATATTTTTGTCAAAATAAATTTCTACCTCAAAGCATAGAATTTTTTCAGTTTTTCGAGATAGCATACTTCCGATAGAGTTAGCGAGTTCAAACTCGGTACGCTTATAGTACTCGACGAGACGATCAAAATGAAACAAACCGTAGGCCCCTAACTCTTACCGTTCCGGAGATATGTCACTTTGAAGATTGAAAAATTTCTTACTTAAAATTACCATAATTTCGTCCTAGCGCGAAAACTATTAGAGATAGCGCGTTCGTTCTTATTCCATTCGATTCCTAAGCAAAATCTGCTTCTAGGAAGGTCTACTCGATACAGATCGTGCCATAAATAAAGTAGTGAGGGCGATTGGAAATTTGGCCCTTAACGAAAAACACGATTTTTAACGTAATTTTGGTCATTTGACGAAAAATTCATGTTCGAATTTCGAAACTATTTTGCGTCAGAATATACATATTTGGACCGGTAATTACGTAGAACATATCGGTTCGAACGTGGAACGCATAGATTGCGAGAAAACGCCATTCGAAGTTAGGGTAAAACGTCGAAAATAGACCGACTATAGGGATGAATATAGGGCGAAAATGGGCAAACTTCAAGCGCTCGTAGCGCCTAAACTATAGACGATAGAAAGCTGATTCGGGGGTGATTCTGAAGCAGAAGAACGAGCTCTTTCGAATGGTGTAGGAGAGAATGACGTAGCTAGAAAAATCCTCTCCTAGGGTGAAGTTTAGCCATCTTTTGCCATTTTTGCGCGGTTTTTTGCGATTTTCTCGGTAACCGTTGGAGTAAAGTGAAAAATCCTACGCCGTTGAATTCGGCCCGTCAAGACGCATCGATTGATGTAGGATTGAACGTTCTAAGTCCCATATTAGCGAAAAAGGGTATGCAATTTTAGCGATTTTTAACTATTTTTTGCGGTTTTTTGCATTTTCTCGCCAACCGTTTGAGATAATCCAAACAAATCATATACCGTTGGAATCAGCGCGTCAAGACGCGTCGATTGGTGTAGGAATGAACGCGATCGGACGAAGTTGAACTTTAAACGTCCGTATCTCCGTAACGGTTGGAGCTACAGCGTTTATAATGCCATATTTGGAATCTACTCGTCGAGACCTATCCGATAGGCATATTTCGAACGCAATCGGACGAAATTTTCTTTAGCTCGAGAACGGTAAGAGATACAGCGTCGGGGATGGAAGATTTGGATTCTACGGGTCAAAATCTATCGGATAGGCATATTTTGAACGCGATTGGACGCAAAAATATTTTTGTCAAAATAAATTTCTACCTCAAAGCATAGAATTTTTTTCAGTTTTTCGAGATAGCATACTTCCGATAGAGTTAGCGAGTTCAAACTCGGTACGCTTATAGTACTCGACGAGACGATCAAAATGAAACAAACCGTAGGCCCCTAACTCTTACCGTTCCGGAGATATGTCACTTTGAAGATTGAAAAATTTCTTACTTAAAATTACCATAATTTCGTCCTAGCGCGAAAACTATTAGAGATAGCGCGTTCGTTCTTATTCCATTCGATTCCTAAGCAAAATCTGCTTCTAGGAAGGTCTACTCGATACAGATCGTGCCATAAATAAAGTAGTGAGGGCGATTGGAAATTTGGCCCTTAACGAAAAACACGATTTTTAACGTAATTTTGGTCATTTGACGAAAAATTCATGTTCGAATTTCGAAACTATTTTGCGTCAGAATATACATATTTGGACCGGTAATTACGTAGAACATATCGGTTCGAACGTGGAACGCATAGATTGCGAGAAAACGCCATTCGAAGTTAGGGTAAAACGTCGAAAATAGACCGACTATAGGGATGAATATAGGGCGAAAATGGGCAAACTTCAAGCGCTCGTAGCGCCTAAACTATAGACGATAGAAAGCTGATTCGGGGGTGATTCTGAAGCAGAAGAACGAGCTCTTTCGAATGGTGTAGGAGAGAATGACGTAGCTAGAAAAATCCTCTCCTAGGGTGAAGTTTAGCCATCTTTTGCCATTTTTGCGCGGTTTTTTGCGATTTTCTCGGTAACCGTTGGAGTAAAGTGAAAAATCCTACGCCGTTGAATTCGGCCCGTCAAGACGCATCGATTGATGTAGGATTGAACGTTCTAAGTCCCATATTAGCGAAAAAGGGTATGCAATTTTAGCGATTTTTAACTATTTTTTGCGGTTTTTTGCATTTTCTCGCCAACCGTTTGAGATAATCCAAACAAATCATATACCGTTGGAATCAGCGCGTCAAGACGCGTCGATTGGTGTAGGAATGAACGCGATCGGACGAAGTTGAACTTTAAACGTCCGTATCTCCGTAACGGTTGGAGCTACAGCGTTTATAATGCCATATTTGGAATCTACTCGTCGAGACCTATCCGATAGGCATATTTCGAACGCAATCGGACGAAATTTTCTTTAGCTCGAGAACGGTAAGAGATACAGCGTCGGGGATGGAAGATTTGGATTCTACGGGTCAAAATCTATCGGATAGGCATATTTTGAACGCGATTGGACGCAAAAATATTTTTGTCAAAATAAATTTCTACCTCAAAGCATAGAATTTTTTCAGTTTTTCGAGATAGCATACTTCCGATAGAGTTAGCGAGTTCAAACTCGGTACGCTTATAGTACTCGACGAGACGATCAAAATGAAACAAACCGTAGGCCCCTAACTCTTACCGTTCCGGAGATATGTCACTTTGAAGATTGAAAAATTTCTTACCTAAAATTACCATAATTTCGTCCTAGCGCGAAAACTATTAGAGATAGCGCGTTCGTTCTTATTCCATTCGATTCCTAAGCAAAATCTGCTTCTAGGAAGGTCTACTCGATACAGATCGTGCCATAAATAAAGTAGTGAGGGCGATTGGAAATTTGGCCCTTAACGAAAAACACGATTTTTAACGTAATTTTGGTCATTTGACGAAAAATTCATGTTCGAATTTCGAAACTATTTTGCGTCAGAATATACATATTTGGACCGGTAATTACGTAGAACATATCGGTTCGAACGTGGAACGCATAGATTGCGAGAAAACGCCATTCGAAGTTAGGGTAAAACGTCGAAAATAGACCGACTATAGGGATGAATATAGGGCGAAAATGGGCAAACTTCAAGCGCTCGTAGCGCCTAAACTATAGACGATAGAAAGCTGATTCGGGGGTGATTCTGAAGCAGAAGAACGAGCTCTTTCGAATGGTGTAGGAGAGAATGACGTAGCTAGAAAAATCCTCTCCTAGGGTGAAGTTTAGCCATCTTTTGCCATTTTTGCGCGGTTTTTTGCGATTTTCTCGGTAACCGTTGGAGTAAAGTGAAAAATCCTACGCCGTTGAATTCGGCCCGTCAAGACGCATCGATTGATGTAGGATTGAACGTTCTAAGTCCCATATTAGCGAAAAAGGGTATGCAATTTTAGCGATTTTTAACTATTTTTTGCGGTTTTTTGCATTTTCTCGCCAACCGTTTGAGATAATCCAAACAAATCATATACCGTTGGAATCAGCGCGTCAAGACGCGTCGATTGGTGTAGGAATGAACGCGATCGGACGAAGTTGAACTTTAAACGTCCGTATCTCCGTAACGGTTGGAGCTACAGCGTTTATAATGCCATATTTGGAATCTACTCGTCGAGACCTATCCGATAGGCATATTTCGAACGCAATCGGACGAAATTTTCTTTAGCTCGAGAACGGTAAGAGATACAGCGTCGGGGATGGAAGATTTGGATTCTACGGGTCAAAATCTATCGGATAGGCATATTTTGAACGCGATTGGACGCAAAAATATTTTTGTCAAAATAAATTTCTACCTCAAAGCATAGAATTTTTTTCAGTTTTTCGAGATAGCATACTTCCGATAGAGTTAGCGAGTTCAAACTCGGTACGCTTATAGTACTCGACGAGACGATCAAAATGAAACAAACCGTAGGCCCCTAACTCTTACCGTTCCGGAGATATGTCACTTTGAAGATTGAAAAATTTCTTACTTAAAATTACCATAATTTCGTCCTAGCGCGAAAACTATTAGAGATAGCGCGTTCGTTCTTATTCCATTCGATTCCTAAGCAAAATCTGCTTCTAGGAAGGTCTACTCGATACAGATCGTGCCATAAATAAAGTAGTGAGGGCGATTGGAAATTTGGCCCTTAACGAAAAACACGATTTTTAACGTAATTTTGGTCATTTGACGAAAAATTCATGTTCGAATTTCGAAACTATTTTGCGTCAGAATATACATATTTGGACCGGTAATTACGTAGAACATATCGGTTCGAACGTGGAACGCATAGATTGCGAGAAAACGCCATTCGAAGTTAGGGTAAAACGTCGAAAATAGACCGACTATAGGGATGAATATAGGGCGAAAATGGGCAAACTTCAAGCGCTCGTAGCGCCTAAACTATAGACGATAGAAAGCTGATTCGGGGGTGATTCTGAAGCAGAAGAACGGGCTCTTTCGAATGGTGTAGGAGAGAATGACGTAGCTAGAAAAAATCCTCTCCTAGGGTGAAGTTTAGCCATCTTTTGCCATTTTTGCGCGGTTTTTTGCGATTTTCTCGGTAACCGTTGGAGTGAAGTGAAAAATCCTACGCCGTTGAATTCGGCCCGTCAAGACGCATCGATTGATGTAGGATTGAACGTTCTAAGTCCCATATTAGCGAAAAAGGGTATGCAATTTTAGCGATTTTTAACTATTTTTTGCGGTTTTTTGCATTTTCTCGCCAACCGTTTGAGATAATCCAAACAAATCATATACCGTTGGAATCAGCGCGTCAAGGCGCGTCGATTGGTGTAGGAATGAACGCGATCGGACGAAGTTGAACTTTAAACGTCCGTATCTCCGTAACGGTTGGAGCTACAGCGTTTATAATGCCATATTTGGAATCTACTCGTCGAGACCTATCCGATAGGCATATTTCGAACGCAATCGGACGAAATTTTCTTTAGCTCGAGAACGGTAAGAGATACAGCGTCGGGGATGGAAGATTTGGATTCTACGGGTCAAAATCTATCGGATAGGCATATTTTGAACGCGATTGGACGCAAAAAATATTTTTGTCAAAATAAATTTCTACCTCAAAGCATAGAATTTTTTCAGTTTTTCGAGATAGCATACTTCCGATAGAGTTAGCGAGTTCAAACTCGGTACGCTTATAGTACTCGACGAGACGATCAAAATGAAACAAACCGTAGGCCCCTAACTCTTACCGTTCCGGAGATATGTCACTTTGAAGATTGAAAAAATTTCTTACTTAAAATTACCATAATTTCGTCCTAGCGCGAAAACTATTAGAGATAGCGCGTTCGTTCTTATTCCATTCGATTCCTAAGCAAAATCTGCTTCTAGGAAGGTCTACTCGATACAGATCGTGCCATAAATAAAGTAGTGAGGGCGATTGGAAATTTGGCCCTTAACGAAAAACACGATTTTTAACGTAATTTTGGTCATTTGACGAAAAATTCATGTTCGAATTTCGAAACTATTTTGCGTCAGAATATACATATTTGGACCGGTAATTACGTAGAACATATCGGTTCGAACGTGGAACGCATAGATTGCGAGAAAACGCCATTCGAAGTTAGGGTAAAACGTCGAAAATAGACCGACTATAGGGATGAATATAGGGCGAAAATGGGCAAACTTCAAGCGCTCGTAGCGCCTAAACTATAGACGATAGAAAGCTGATTCGGGGGTGATTCTGAAGCAGAAGAACGGGCTCTTTCGAATGGTGTAGGAGAGAATGACGTAGCTAGAAAAATCCTCTCCTAGGGTGAAGTTTAGCCATCTTTTGCCATTTTTGCGCGGTTTTTTGCGATTTTCTCGGTAACCGTTGGAGTAAAGTGAAAAAATCCTACGCCGTTGAATTCGGCCCGTCAAGACGCATCGATTGATGTAGGATTGAACGTTCTAAGTCCCATATTAGCGAAAAAGGGTATGCAATTTTAGCGATTTTTAACTATTTTTTGCGGTTCTTTTGCATTTTCTCGCCAACCGTTTGAGATAATCCAAACAAATCATATACCGTTGGAATCAGCGCGTCAAGACGCGTCGATTGGTGTAGGAATGAACGCGATCGGACGAAGTTGAACTTTAAACGTCCGTATCTCCGTAACGGTTGGAGCTACAGCGTTTATAATGCCATATTTGGAATCTACTCGTCGAGACCTATCCGATAGGCATATTTCGAACGCAATCGGACGAAATTTTCTTTAGCTCGAGAACGGTAAGAGATACAGCGTCGGGGATGGAAGATTTGGATTCTACGGGTCAAAATCTATCGGATAGGCATATTTTGAACGCGATTGGACGCAAAAAATATTTTTGTCAAAATAAATTTCTACCTCAAAGCATAGAATTTTTCAGTTTTTCGAGATAGCATACTTCCGATAGAGTTAGCGAGTTCAAACTCGGTACGCTTATAGTACTCGACGAGACGATCAAAATGAAACAAACCGTAGGCCCCTAACTCTTACCGTTCCGGAGATATGTCACTTTGAAGATTGAAAAAATTTCTTACTTAAAATTACCATAATTTCGTCCTAGCGCGAAAACTATTAGAGATAGCGCGTTCGTTCTTATTCCATTCGATTCCTAAGCAAAATCTGCTTCTAGGATGATCTACTCGATACAGATCGTGCCATAAATAAAGTAGTGAGGGCGATTGGAAATTTGGCCCTTAACGAAAAACACGATTTTTAACGTAATTTTGGTCATTTGACGAAAAATTCATGTTCACATTCCCCATCGGGACGTAATTTATTATCGGCATTTTTACTTCTTCATTGAAGAGAAGGCACAGCGGATTCTGACAATCGCTACACAACTTATTTCCTCGGAAATAAATGCAGCAACATTTATTCGAGTTGAAGTCGAGCGGGTCGATAAAGCGTAGTATTGCGTGTCGCAACTTCCGCCGCCGCTCTTTAAATATTAACGCCGCCCCGCTAGCGATAAAAGCCGACTTTTTACTTTATGAGTAGTACGTACGGAAGGTACGTAAATGAAACATGACAATAAACGGGTGACTAATTCTAATGGAAAGGAAACGGTGGTATTGGAATTCGTTTATGTTTGGATGGAATCGTCACTTTATTTGTTAGATTTGTGTACTCTTGAATATTTAATAGAATCGTTATGAGCACGGAGGTTCTGTTTGCGTTAATATTGACACACTGTTTTAAGACAGTTAATTTACCGATATTTTCCTCACCGCGTATTCCTTGTAATTTAGAAAGCGCCCAATGTGACAATTTAAATCTTACCATGTTCGGTGCTTCTTTTACTGTGTAGTCGGTCACAATAGCTCTTTGTGTCGCTTCGCTTCCGCTAAACAAATATACCTTGTTTGGTATAAAATCAAAAGCTCAATTTTAATTTCTATTGGTAGGATGACTCTAAAGGACGATTATCGAAAACGAATTTGTAACGAGTATATTGTATTATAGTAATACTCGAATGGTTAATTACCATTAGAAAATTCATCATTTATTACAATGCAATATATCAAAATTTACAGTTAATGTTGGGGTTATAGTCTTCAATTGTCATACGGTTTATTTTGCGGTTCTATTTATACCTTTTCGACGGCACGCCCACTACCTTTTGAGTATTTTATTTCCTTACGGGTATTAGCTACTTATTTTAGCTCCAGCCAGAAACGTTTAATGGGAGAAACAAATGTCACTAGAAATAAAATTATTAATTTTTATAAAAAGCATATATTAATAGATAAAAAAGCATTGTTAACATTCGGATACATACATACAATATTTTACATTACAAGAATTCATAAAAATTGCTGGAAGTAACCAAGGATACATCGACATTCAATACAGGTTTCTATAACAGCGATATACCTCGATGAACTGGAGTCAAGGTGAATTAAAGTTTTCGTTTCGTGGACAACTTATAAATAAAGCAGGTTAGTCCTGGTTTCCAAAAGTAATAAAAAGTTTGTTTGGTTAAGGACGAAGAAAATTGACAAGAGAAGTAAATCAACAAATAAGTCAATAAATATATTTGGAATAAACGGGTTTTACAAAGAAGTACCAGAGAATAAAAGAACCTCACCATACCGGAGAAGATAGAATCTAAGAAGAGGAAGAATCCATAGAAATTAAAGGTGCATCGAGAATAGAAGTTAAGAGAGGAGATATAGGAAGAACCATCATCGAAAAAGAAATATCACACACAACTCTAGGTAGTTATCTTATGTTTCTGATTTTTCGACGTTTCGAAAACATCCCAATCGTCCTCGTCTAGAACTTGCTGGCTCAGAATTCATTCTGCTCCAGCTTTACTTTCCAGCTTTTACGATTTTTCAAATACCAATATTTTCTCATTCTGATAACGCTCGCGTAAGTATAAAGGTCACCAAATTAACTTCAAATGCAGTTAGTTCACATATTTACATACCCACATACATATGTGTAGGTGTGTAAGTTCTGAGGTAAACATTTTAGCTTGCCTACGGCTTCCAGCGACTTTCCTCCATTTCCCACGGAATATGCTTGATTGCGTATTCGAGAGACAAAAGGAAAATCGATATTTCCCTCGACCGACGAAGGGA
>JAYRCI010000091.1:0-36624 GCA_038088585.1 Chrysina gloriosa | reverse complement strand
AAGTAAAATTCTCGAACGAACTTTGGCATACGTCCTCCTAGTTAATAACCAAACAACTTTTCTTAATAAGATTTTTTGGTAGCGTTATTCTGGATTAGCGATTACCTGGAGTAATAACAAATCGAGGGTTGGTCCGCGGAGACAGTAAAAGTTAGAATTCTCGAACGAATTTTGGCATACGTCCTCCTAGTTAATAACCAAACAACTTTTCTTAATAAGATTTTTTGGTAGCGTTATTCTGGATTAGCGATTACCTGGAGTAATAACAAATCGAGGGTTGGTCCGCGGAGACAGTAAAAGTTAGAATTCTCGAACGAATTTTGGCATACGTCCTCCTAGTTAATAACCAAACAACTTTTCTTAATAAGATTTTTGGTAGCGTTATTCTGGATTAGCGATTACCTGGAGTAATAACAAATCGAGGGTTGGTCCGCGGAGACAGTAAAAGTTAGAATTCTCGAACGAACTTTGGCATACGTCCTCCTAGTTAATAACCAAACAACTTTTCTTAATAAGATTTTTGGTAGCGTTATTCTGGATTAGCGATTACCTGGAGTAATAACAAATCGAGGGTTGGTCCGCGGAGACAGTAAAAGTTAGAATTCTCGAACGAATTTTGGCATACGTCCTCCTAGTTAATAACCAAACAGCTTTTCTTAATAAGATTTTTTGGTAGCGTTATTCTGGATTAGCGATTACCTGGAGTAATAACAAATTCGAGGGTTGGTCCGCGGAGACAGTAAAAGTTAGAATTCTCGAACGAACTTTGGCATACGTCCTCCTAGTTAATAACCAAACAACTTTTCTTAATAAGATTTTTGGTAGCGTTATTCTGGATTAGCGATTACCTGGAGTAATAACAAATCGAGGGTTGGTCCGCGGAGACAGTAAAAGTTAGAATTCTCGAACGAATTTTGGCATACGTCCTCCTAGTTAATAACCAAACAACTTTTCTTAATAAGATTTTTTGGTAGCGTTATTCTGGATTAGCGATTACCTGGAGTAATAACAAATTCGAGGGTTGGTCCGCGGAGACAGTAAAAGTTAGAATTCTCGAACGAACTTTGGCATACGTCCTCCTAGTTAATAACCAAACAACTTTTCTTAATAAGATTTTTTGGTAGCGTTATTCTGGATTAGCGATTACCTGGAGTAATAACAAATCGAGGGTTGGTCCGCGGAGACAGTAAAAGTTAGAATTCTCGAACGAACTTTGGCATACGTCCTCCTAGTTAATAACCAAACAACTTTTCTTAATAAGATTTTTTGGTAGCGTTATTCTGGATTAGCGATTACCTGGAGTAATAACAAATCGAGGGTTGGTCCGCGGAGACAGTAAAAGTTAGAATTCTCGAACGAATTTTGGCATACGTCCTCCTAGTTAATAACCAAACAACTTTTCTTAATAAGATTTTTTGGTAGCGTTATTCTGGATTAGCGATTACCTGGAGTAATAACAAATCGAGGGTTGGTCCGCGGAGACAGTAAAAGTTAGAATTCTCGAACGAATTTTGGCATACGTCCTCCTAGTTAATAACCAAACAACTTTTCTTAATAAGATTTTTTGGTAGCGTTATTCTGGATTAGCGATTACCTGGAGTAATAACAAATCGAGGGTTGGTCCGCGGAGACAGTAAAAGTTAGAATTCTCGAACGAATTTTGGCATACGTCCTCCTAGTTAATAACCAAACAACTTTTCTTAATAAGATTTTTTGGTAGCGTTATTCTGGATTAGCGATTACCTGGAGTAATAACAAATCGAGGGTTGGTCCGCGGAGACAGTAAAAGTTAGAATTCTCGAACGAATTTTGGCATACGTCCTCCTAGTTAATAACCAAACAACTTTTCTTAATAAGATTTTTTGGTAGCGTTATTCTGGATTAGCGATTACCTGGAGTAATAACAAATCGAGGGTTGGTCCGCGGAGACAGTAAAAGTTAGAATTCTCGAACGAATTTTGGCATACGTCCTCCTAGTTAATAACCAAACAACTTTTCTTAATAAGATTTTTGGTAGCGTTATTCTGGATTAGCGATTACCTGGAGTAATAACAAATCGAGGGTTGGTCCGCGGAGACAGTAAAAGTTAGAATTCTCGAACGAATTTTGGCATACGTCCTCCTAGTTAATAACCAAACAACTTTTCTTAATAAGATTTTTGGGTAGCGTTATTCTGGATTAGCGATTACCTGGAGTAATAACAAATCGAGGGTTGGTCCGCGGAGACAGTAAAAGTTAGAATTCTCGAACGAATTTTGGCATACGTCCTCCTAGTTAATAACCAAACAACTTTTCTTAATAAGATTTTTGGTAGCGTTATTCTGGATTAGCGATTACCTGGAGTAATAACAAATCGAGGGTTGGTCCGCGGAGACAGTAAAAGTTAGAATTCTCGAACGAATTTTGGCATACGTCCTCCTAGTTAATAACCAAACAACTTTTCTTAATAAGATTTTTTGGTAGCGTTATTCTGGATTAGCGATTACCTGGAGTAATAACAAATCGAGGGTTGGTCCGCGGAGACAGTAAAAGTTAGAATTCTCGAACGAATTTTGGCATACGTCCTCCTAGTTAATAACCAAACAACTTTTCTTAATAAGATTTTTTGGTAGCGTTATTCTGGATTAGCGATTACCTGGAGTAATAACAAATCGAGGGTTGGTCCGCGGAGACAGTAAAAGTTAGAATTCTCGAACGAATTTTGGCATACGTCCTCCTAGTTAATAACCAAACAACTTTTCTTAATAAGATTTTTGGTAGCGTTATTCTGGATTAGCGATTACCTGGAGTAATAACAAATCGAGGGTTGGTCCGCGGAGACAGTAAAAGTTAGAATTCTCGAACGAATTTTGGCATACGTCCTCCTAGTTAATAACCAAACAACTTTTCTTAATAAGATTTTTGGTAGCGTTATTCTGGATTAGCGATTACCTGGAGTAATAACAAATCGAGGGTTGGTCCGCGGAGACAGTAAAAGTTAGAATTCTCGAACGAATTTTGGCATACGTCCTCCTAGTTAATAACCAAACAACTTTTCTTAATAAGATTTTTGGTAGCGTTATTCTGGATTAGCGATTACCTGGAGTAATAACAAATCGAGGGTTGGTCCGCGGAGACAGTAAAAGTTAGAATTCTCGAACGAATTTTGGCATACGTCCTCCTAGTTAATAACCAAACAACTTTTCTTAATAAGATTTTTTGGTAGCGTTATTCTGGATTAGCGATTACCTGGAGTAATAACAAATCGAGGGTTGGTCCGCGGAGACAGTAAAAGTTAGAATTCTCGAACGAATTTTGGCATACGTCCTCCTAGTTAATAACCAAACAACTTTTCTTAATAAGATTTTTGGTAGCGTTATTCTGGATTAGCGATTACCTGGAGTAATAACAAATCGAGGGTTGGTCCGCGGAGACAGTAAAAGTTAGAATTCTCGAACGAATTTTGGCATACGTCCTCCTAGTTAATAACCAAACAACTTTTCTTAATAAGATTTTTTGGTAGCGTTATTCTGGATTAGCGATTACCTGGAGTAATAACAAATCGAGGGTTGGTCCGCGGAGACAGTAAAAGTTAGAATTCTCGAACGAATTTTGGCATACGTCCTCCTAGTTAATAACCAAACAACTTTTCTTAATAAGATTTTTTGGTAGCGTTATTCTGGATTAGCGATTACCTGGAGTAATAACAAATCGAGGGTTGGTCCGCGGAGACAGTAAAAGTTAGAATTCTCGAACGAACTTTTGGCATACGTCCTCCTAGTTAATAACCAAACAACTTTTCTTAATAAGATTTTTTGGTAGCGTTATTCTGGATTAGCGATTACCTGGAGTAATAACAAATCGAGGGTTGGTCCGCGGAGACAGTAAAAGTTAGAATTCTCGAACGAATTTTGGCATACGTCCTCCTAGTTAATAACCAAACAACTTTTCTTAATAAGATTTTTTGGTAGCGTTATTCTGGATTAGCGATTACCTGGAGTAATAACAAATCGAGGGTTGGTCCGCGGAGACAGTAAAAGTTAGAATTCTCGAACGAATTTTGGCATACGTCCTCCTAGTTAATAACCAAACAACTTTTCTTAATAAGATTTTTTGGTAGCGTTATTCTGGATTAGCGATTACCTGGAGTAATAACAAATCGAGGGTTGGTCCGCGGAGACAGTAAAAGTTAGAATTCTCGAACGAATTTTGGCATACGTCCTCCTAGTTAATAACCAAACAACTTTTCTTAATAAGATTTTTTGGTAGCGTTATTCTGGATTAGCGATTACCTGGAGTAATAACAAATCGAGGGTTGGTCCGCGGAGACAGTAAAAGTTAGAATTCTCGAACGAATTTTGGCATACGTCCTCCTAGTTAATAACCAAACAACTTTTCTTAATAAGATTTTTGGGTAGCGTTATTCTGGATTAGCGATTACCTGGAGTAATAACAAATCGAGGGTTGGTCCGCGGAGACAGTAAAAGTTAGAATTCTCGAACGAACTTTTGGCATACGTCCTCCTAGTTAATAACCAAACAACTTTTCTTAATAAGATTTTTTGGTAGCGTTATTCTGGATTAGCGATTACCTGGAGTAATAACAAATCGAGGGTTGGTCCGCGGAGACAGTAAAAGTTAGAATTCTCGAACGAATTTTGGCATACGTCCTCCTAGTTAATAACCAAACAACTTTTCTTAATAAGATTTTTTGGTAGCGTTATTCTGGATTAGCGATTACCTGGAGTAATAACAAATCGAGGGTTGGTCCGCGGAGACAGTAAAAGTTAGAATTCTCGAACGAATTTTGGCATACGTCCTCCTAGTTAATAACCAAACAACTTTTCTTAATAAGATTTTTTGGTAGCGTTATTCTGGATTAGCGATTACCTGGAGTAATAACAAATCGAGGGTTGGTCCGCGGAGACAGTAAAAGTTAGAATTCTCGAACGAATTTTGGCATACGTCCTCCTAGTTAATAACCAAACAACTTTTCTTAATAAGATTTTTTGGTAGCGTTATTCTGGATTAGCGATTACCTGGAGTAATAACAAATCGAGGGTTGGTCCGCGGAGACAGTAAAAGTTAGAATTCTCGAACGAATTTTGGCATACGTCCTCCTAGTTAATAACCAAACAACTTTTCTTAATAAGATTTTTTGGTAGCGTTATTCTGGATTAGCGATTACCTGGAGTAATAACAAATCGAGGGTTGGTCCGCGGAGACAGTAAAAGTTAGAATTCTCGAACGAACTTTGGCATACGTCCTCCTAGTTAATAACCAAACAACTTTTCTTAATAAGATTTTTTGGTAGCGTTATTCTGGATTAGCGATTACCTGGAGTAATAACAAATCGAGGGTTGGTCCGCGGAGACAGTAAAAGTTAGAATTCTCGAACGAATTTTGGCATACGTCCTCCTAGTTAATAACCAAACAACTTTTCTTAATAAGATTTTTGGGTAGCGTTATTCTGGATTAGCGATTACCTGGAGTAATAACAAATCGAGGGTTGGTCCGCGGAGACAGTAAAAGTTAGAATTCTCGAACGAATTTTGGCATACGTCCTCCTAGTTAATAACCAAACAACTTTTCTTAATAAGATTTTTGGGTAGCGTTATTCTGGATTAGCGATTACCTGGAGTAATAACAAATCGAGGGTTGGTCCGCGGAGACAGTAAAAGTTAGAATTCTCGAACGAATTTTGGCATACGTCCTCCTAGTTAATAACCAAACAGCTTTTCTTAATAAGATTTTTTGGTAGCGTTATTCTGGATTAGCGATTACCTGGAGTAATAACAAATTCGAGGGTTGGTCCGCGGAGACAGTAAAAGTTAGAATTCTCGAACGAATTTTGGCATACGTCCTCCTAGTTAATAACCAAACAACTTTTCTTAATAAGATTTTTTGGTAGCGTTATTCTGGATTAGCGATTACCTGGAGTAATAACAAATCGAGGGTTGGTCCGCGGAGACAGTAAAAGTTAGAATTCTCGAACGAATTTTGGCATACGTCCTCCTAGTTAATAACCAAACAACTTTTCTTAATAAGATTTTTTGGTAGCGTTATTCTGGATTAGCGATTACCTGGAGTAATAACAAATCGAGGGTTGGTCCGCGGAGACAGTAAAAGTTAGAATTCTCGAACGAATTTTGGCATACGTCCTCCTAGTTAATAACCAAACAACTTTTCTTAATAAGATTTTTTGGTAGCGTTATTCTGGATTAGCGATTACCTGGAGTAATAACAAATCGAGGGTTGGTCCGCGGAGACAGTAAAAGTTAGAATTCTCGAACGAATTTTGGCATACGTCCTCCTAGTTAATAACCAAACAACTTTTCTTAATAAGATTTTTTGGTAGCGTTATTCTGGATTAGCGATTACCTGGAGTAATAACAAATCGAGGGTTGGTCCGCGGAGACAGTAAAAGTTAGAATTCTCGAACGAATTTTGGCATACGTCCTCCTAGTTAATAACCAAACAACTTTTCTTAATAAGATTTTTGGGTAGCGTTATTCTGGATTAGCGATTACCTGGAGTAATAACAAATCGAGGGTTGGTCCGCGGAGACAGTAAAAGTTAGAATTCTCGAACGAATTTTGGCATACGTCCTCCTAGTTAATAACCAAACAACTTTTCTTAATAAGATTTTTTGGTAGCGTTATTCTGGATTAGCGATTACCTGGAGTAATAACAAATCGAGGGTTGGTCCGCGGAGACAGTAAAAGTTAGAATTCTCGAACGAACTTTTGGCATACGTCCTCCTAGTTAATAACCAAACAACTTTTCTTAATAAGATTTTTGGGTAGCGTTATTCTGGATTAGCGATTACCTGGAGTAATAACAAATCGAGGGTTGGTCCGCGGAGACAGTAAAAGTTAGAATTCTCGAACGAATTTTGGCATACGTCCTCCTAGTTAATAACCAAACAACTTTTCTTAATAAGATTTTTTGGTAGCGTTATTCTGGATTAGCGATTACCTGGAGTAATAACAAATCGAGGGTTGGTCCGCGGAGACAGTAAAAGTTAGAATTCTCGAACGAATTTTGGCATACGTCCTCCTAGTTAATAACCAAACAACTTTTCTTAATAAGATTTTTGGTAGCGTTATTCTGGATTAGCGATTACCTGGAGTAATAACAAATCGAGGGTTGGTCCGCGGAGACAGTAAAAGTTAGAATTCTCGAACGAATTTTGGCATACGTCCTCCTAGTTAATAACCAAACAACTTTTCTTAATAAGATTTTTTGGTAGCGTTATTCTGGATTAGCGATTACCTGGAGTAATAACAAATCGAGGGTTGGTCCGCGGAGACAGTAAAAGTTAGAATTCTCGAACGAATTTTGGCATACGTCCTCCTAGTTAATAACCAAACAACTTTTCTTAATAAGATTTTTTGGTAGCGTTATTCTGGATTAGCGATTACCTGGAGTAATAACAAATCGAGGGTTGGTCCGCGGAGACAGTAAAAGTTAGAATTCTCGAACGAATTTTGGCATACGTCCTCCTAGTTAATAACCAAACAACTTTTCTTAATAAGATTTTTTGGTAGCGTTATTCTGGATTAGCGATTACCTGGAGTAATAACAAATCGAGGGTTGGTCCGCGGAGACAGTAAAAGTTAGAATTCTCGAACGAATTTTGGCATACGTCCTCCTAGTTAATAACCAAACAACTTTTCTTAATAAGATTTTTTGGTAGCGTTATTCTGGATTAGCGATTACCTGGAGTAATAACAAATCGAGGGTTGGTCCGCGGAGACAGTAAAAGTTAGAATTCTCGAACGAATTTTGGCATACGTCCTCCTAGTTAATAACCAAACAACTTTTCTTAATAAGATTTTTTGGTAGCGTTATTCTGGATTAGCGATTACCTGGAGTAATAACAAATCGAGGGTTGGTCCGCGGAGACAGTAAAAGTTAGAATTCTCGAACGAACTTTGGCATACGTCCTCCTAGTTAATAACCAAACAACTTTTCTTAATAAGATTTTTTGGTAGCGTTATTCTGGATTAGCGATTACCTGGAGTAATAACAAATCGAGGGTTGGTCCGCGGAGACAGTAAAAGTTAGAATTCTCGAACGAATTTTGGCATACGTCCTCCTAGTTAATAACCAAACAACTTTTCTTAATAAGATTTTTTGGTAGCGTTATTCTGGATTAGCGATTACCTGGAGTAATAACAAATCGAGGGTTGGTCCGCGGAGACAGTAAAAGTTAGAATTCTCGAACGAATTTTGGCATACGTCCTCCTAGTTAATAACCAAACAGCTTTTCTTAATAAGATTTTTTGGTAGCGTTATTCTGGATTAGCGATTACCTGGAGTAATAACAAATCGAGGGTTGGTCCGCGGAGACAGTAAAAGTTAGAATTCTCGAACGAATTTTGGCATACGTCCTCCTAGTTAATAACCAAACAACTTTTCTTAATAAGATTTTTTGGTAGCGTTATTCTGGATTAGCGATTACCTGGAGTAATAACAAATCGAGGGTTGGTCCGCGGAGACAGTAAAAGTTAGAATTCTCGAACGAATTTTGGCATACGTCCTCCTAGTTAATAACCAAACAGCTTTTCTTAATAAGATTTTTTGGTAGCGTTATTCTGGATTAGCGATTACCTGGAGTAATAACAAATCGAGGGTTGGTCCGCGGAGACAGTAAAAGTTAGAATTCTCGAACGAATTTTGGCATACGTCCTCCTAGTTAATAACCAAACAACTTTTCTTAATAAGATTTTTTGGTAGCGTTATTCTGGATTAGCGATTACCTGGAGTAATAACAAATCGAGGGTTGGTCCGCGGAGACAGTAAAAGTTAGAATTCTCGAACGAATTTTGGCATACGTCCTCCTAGTTAATAACCAAACAACTTTTCTTAATAAGATTTTTTGGTAGCGTTATTCTGGATTAGCGATTACCTGGAGTAATAACAAATCGAGGGTTGGTCCGCGGAGACAGTAAAAGTTAGAATTCTCGAACGAATTTTGGCATACGTCCTCCTAGTTAATAACCAAACAACTTTTCTTAATAAGATTTTTTGGTAGCGTTATTCTGGATTAGCGATTACCTGGAGTAATAACAAATCGAGGGTTGGTCCGCGGAGACAGTAAAAGTTAGAATTCTCGAACGAATTTTGGCATACGTCCTCCTAGTTAATAACCAAACAGCTTTTCTTAATAAGATTTTTTGGTAGCGTTATTCTGGATTAGCGATTACCTGGAGTAATAACAAATTCGAGGGTTGGTCCGCGGAGACAGTAAAAGTTAGAATTCTCGAACGAATTTTGGCATACGTCCTCCTAGTTAATAACCAAACAACTTTTCTTAATAAGATTTTTGGTAGCGTTATTCTGGATTAGCGATTACCTGGAGTAATAACAAATCGAGGGTTGGTCCGCGGAGACAGTAAAAGTTAGAATTCTCGAACGAATTTTGGCATACGTCCTCCTAGTTAATAACCAAACAACTTTTCTTAATAAGATTTTTTGGTAGCGTTATTCTGGATTAGCGATTACCTGGAGTAATAACAAATCGAGGGTTGGTCCGCGGAGACAGTAAAAGTTAGAATTCTCGAACGAATTTTGGCATACGTCCTCCTAGTTAATAACCAAACAGCTTTTCTTAATAAGATTTTTTGGTAGCGTTATTCTGGATTAGCGATTACCTGGAGTAATAACAAATTCGAGGGTTGGTCCGCGGAGACAGTAAAAGTTAGAATTCTCGAACGAATTTTGGCATACGTCCTCCTAGTTAATAACCAAACAACTTTTCTTAATAAGATTTTTTGGTAGCGTTATTCTGGATTAGCGATTACCTGGAGTAATAACAAATCGAGGGTTGGTCCGCGGAGACAGTAAAAGTTAGAATTCTCGAACGAATTTTGGCATACGTCCTCCTAGTTAATAACCAAACAGCTTTTCTTAATAAGATTTTTTGGTAGCGTTATTCTGGATTAGCGATTACCTGGAGTAATAACAAATCGAGGGTTGGTCCGCGGAGACAGTAAAAGTTAGAATTCTCGAACGAATTTTGGCATACGTCCTCCTAGTTAATAACCAAACAGCTTTTCTTAATAAGATTTTTTGGTAGCGTTATTCTGGATTAGCGATTACCTGGAGTAATAACAAATTCGAGGGTTGGTCCGCGGAGACAGTAAAAGTTAGAATTCTCGAACGAATTTTGGCATACGTCCTCCTAGTTAATAACCAAACAACTTTTCTTAATAAGATTTTTTGGTAGCGTTATTCTGGATTAGCGATTACCTGGAGTAATAACAAATCGAGGGTTGGTCCGCGGAGACAGTAAAAGTTAGAATTCTCGAACGAATTTTGGCATACGTCCTCCTAGTTAATAACCAAACAGCTTTTCTTAATAAGATTTTTTGGTAGCGTTATTCTGGATTAGCGATTACCTGGAGTAATAACAAATCGAGGGTTGGTCCGCGGAGACAGTAAAAGTTAGAATTCTCGAACGAATTTTGGCATACGTCCTCCTAGTTAATAACCAAACAACTTTTCTTAATAAGATTTTTTGGTAGCGTTATTCTGGATTAGCGATTACCTGGAGTAATAACAAATCGAGGGTTGGTCCGCGGAGACAGTAAAAGTTAGAATTCTCGAACGAACTTTTGGCATACGTCCTCCTAGTTAATAACCAAACAACTTTTCTTAATAAGATTTTTTGGTAGCGTTATTCTGGATTAGCGATTACCTGGAGTAATAACAAATCGAGGGTTGGTCCGCGGAGACAGTAAAAGTTAGAATTCTCGAACGAATTTTGGCATACGTCCTCCTAGTTAATAACCAAACAACTTTTCTTAATAAGATTTTTTGGTAGCGTTATTCTGGATTAGCGATTACCTGGAGTAATAACAAATCGAGGGTTGGTCCGCGGAGACAGTAAAAGTTAGAATTCTCGAACGAATTTTGGCATACGTCCTCCTAGTTAATAACCAAACAACTTTTCTTAATAAGATTTTTTGGTAGCGTTATTCTGGATTAGCGATTACCTGGAGTAATAACAAATCGAGGGTTGGTCCGCGGAGACAGTAAAAGTTAGAATTCTCGAACGAATTTTGGCATACGTCCTCCTAGTTAATAACCAAACAGCTTTTCTTAATAAGATTTTTTGGTAGCGTTATTCTGGATTAGCGATTACCTGGAGTAATAACAAATTCGAGGGTTGGTCCGCGGAGACAGTAAAAGTTAGAATTCTCGAACGAATTTTGGCATACGTCCTCCTAGTTAATAACCAAACAACTTTTCTTAATAAGATTTTTTGGTAGCGTTATTCTGGATTAGCGATTACCTGGAGTAATAACAAATCGAGGGTTGGTCCGCGGAGACAGTAAAAGTTAGAATTCTCGAACGAATTTTGGCATACGTCCTCCTAGTTAATAACCAAACAGCTTTTCTTAATAAGATTTTTTGGTAGCGTTATTCTGGATTAGCGATTACCTGGAGTAATAACAAATTCGAGGGTTGGTCCGCGGAGACAGTAAAAGTTAGAATTCTCGAACGAATTTTGGCATACGTCCTCCTAGTTAATAACCAAACAACTTTTCTTAATAAGATTTTTTGGTAGCGTTATTCTGGATTAGCGATTACCTGGAGTAATAACAAATCGAGGGTTGGTCCGCGGAGACAGTAAAAGTTAGAATTCTCGAACGAATTTTGGCATACGTCCTCCTAGTTAATAACCAAACAGCTTTTCTTAATAAGATTTTTTGGTAGCGTTATTCTGGATTAGCGATTACCTGGAGTAATAACAAATTCGAGGGTTGGTCCGCGGAGACAGTAAAAGTTAGAATTCTCGAACGAACTTTGGCATACGTCCTCCTAGTTAATAACCAAACAACTTTTCTTAATAAGATTTTTTGGTAGCGTTATTCTGGATTAGCGATTACCTGGAGTAATAACAAATCGAGGGTTGGTCCGCGGAGACAGTAAAAGTTAGAATTCTCGAACGAATTTTGGCATACGTCCTCCTAGTTAATAACCAAACAACTTTTCTTAATAAGATTTTTTGGTAGCGTTATTCTGGATTAGCGATTACCTGGAGTAATAACAAATCGAGGGTTGGTCCGCGGAGACAGTAAAAGTTAGAATTCTCGAACGAATTTTGGCATACGTCCTCCTAGTTAATAACCAAACAACTTTTCTTAATAAGATTTTTTGGTAGCGTTATTCTGGATTAGCGATTACCTGGAGTAATAACAAATCGAGGGTTGGTCCGCGGAGACAGTAAAAGTTAGAATTCTCGAACGAATTTTGGCATACGTCCTCCTAGTTAATAACCAAACAGCTTTTCTTAATAAGATTTTTTGGTAGCGTTATTCTGGATTAGCGATTACCTGGAGTAATAACAAATCGAGGGTTGGTCCGCGGAGACAGTAAAAGTTAGAATTCTCGAACGAATTTTGGCATACGTCCTCCTAGTTAATAACCAAACAGCTTTTCTTAATAAGATTTTTTGGTAGCGTTATTCTGGATTAGCGATTACCTGGAGTAATAACAAATCGAGGGTTGGTCCGCGGAGACAGTAAAAGTTAGAATTCTCGAACGAATTTTGGCATACGTCCTCCTAGTTAATAACCAAACAACTTTTCTTAATAAGATTTTTTGGTAGCGTTATTCTGGATTAGCGATTACCTGGAGTAATAACAAATCGAGGGTTGGTCCGCGGAGACAGTAAAAGTTAGAATTCTCGAACGAATTTTGGCATACGTCCTCCTAGTTAATAACCAAACAACTTTTCTTAATAAGATTTTTTGGTAGCGTTATTCTGGATTAGCGATTACCTGGAGTAATAACAAATCGAGGGTTGGTCCGCGGAGACAGTAAAAGTTAGAATTCTCGAACGAATTTTGGCATACGTCCTCCTAGTTAATAACCAAACAGCTTTTCTTAATAAGATTTTTGGTAGCGTTATTCTGGATTAGCGATTACCTGGAGTAATAACAAATCGAGGGTTGGTCCGCGGAGACAGTAAAAGTTAGAATTCTCGAACGAACTTTGGCATACGTCCTCCTAGTTAATAACCAAACAACTTTTCTTAATAAGATTTTTTGGTAGCGTTATTCTGGATTAGCGATTACCTGGAGTAATAACAAATCGAGGGTTGGTCCGCGGAGACAGTAAAAGTTAGAATTCTCGAACGAATTTTGGCATACGTCCTCCTAGTTAATAACCAAACAACTTTTCTTAATAAGATTTTTTGGTAGCGTTATTCTGGATTAGCGATTACCTGGAGTAATAACAAATCGAGGGTTGGTCCGCGGAGACAGTAAAAGTTAGAATTCTCGAACGAATTTTGGCATACGTCCTCCTAGTTAATAACCAAACAACTTTTCTTAATAAGATTTTTTGGTAGCGTTATTCTGGATTAGCGATTACCTGGAGTAATAACAAATCGAGGGTTGGTCCGCGGAGACAGTAAAAGTTAGAATTCTCGAACGAATTTTGGCATACGTCCTCCTAGTTAATAACCAAACAACTTTTCTTAATAAGATTTTTTGGTAGCGTTATTCTGGATTAGCGATTACCTGGAGTAATAACAAATTCGAGGGTTGGTCCGCGGAGACAGTAAAAGTTAGAATTCTCGAACGAACTTTGGCATACGTCCTCCTAGTTAATAACCAAACAACTTTTCTTAATAAGATTTTTTGGTAGCGTTATTCTGGATTAGCGATTACCTGGAGTAATAACAAATCGAGGGTTGGTCCGCGGAGACAGTAAAAGTTAGAATTCTCGAACGAATTTTGGCATACGTCCTCCTAGTTAATAACCAAACAGCTTTTCTTAATAAGATTTTTTGGTAGCGTTATTCTGGATTAGCGATTACCTGGAGTAATAACAAATTCGAGGGTTGGTCCGCGGAGACAGTAAAAGTTAGAATTCTCGAACGAATTTTGGCATACGTCCTCCTAGTTAATAACCAAACAACTTTTCTTAATAAGATTTTTTGGTAGCGTTATTCTGGATTAGCGATTACCTGGAGTAATAACAAATCGAGGGTTGGTCCGCGGAGACAGTAAAAGTTAGAATTCTCGAACGAATTTTGGCATACGTCCTCCTAGTTAATAACCAAACAACTTTTCTTAATAAGATTTTTTGGTAGCGTTATTCTGGATTAGCGATTACCTGGAGTAATAACAAATCGAGGGTTGGTCCGCGGAGACAGTAAAAGTTAGAATTCTCGAACGAATTTTGGCATACGTCCTCCTAGTTAATAACCAAACAACTTTTCTTAATAAGATTTTTTGGTAGCGTTATTCTGGATTAGCGATTACCTGGAGTAATAACAAATCGAGGGTTGGTCCGCGGAGACAGTAAAAGTTAGAATTCTCGAACGAATTTTGGCATACGTCCTCCTAGTTAATAACCAAACAACTTTTCTTAATAAGATTTTTTGGTAGCGTTATTCTGGATTAGCGATTACCTGGAGTAATAACAAATCGAGGGTTGGTCCGCGGAGACAGTAAAAGTTAGAATTCTCGAACGAATTTTGGCATACGTCCTCCTAGTTAATAACCAAACAACTTTTCTTAATAAGATTTTTTGGTAGCGTTATTCTGGATTAGCGATTACCTGGAGTAATAACAAATCGAGGGTTGGTCCGCGGAGACAGTAAAAGTTAGAATTCTCGAACGAACTTTGGCATACGTCCTCCTAGTTAATAACCAAACAACTTTTCTTAATAAGATTTTTTGGTAGCGTTATTCTGGATTAGCGATTACCTGGAGTAATAACAAATCGAGGGTTGGTCCGCGGAGACAGTAAAAGTTAGAATTCTCGAACGAATTTTGGCATACGTCCTCCTAGTTAATAACCAAACAACTTTTCTTAATAAGATTTTTTGGTAGCGTTATTCTGGATTAGCGATTACCTGGAGTAATAACAAATCGAGGGTTGGTCCGCGGAGACAGTAAAAGTTAGAATTCTCGAACGAATTTTGGCATACGTCCTCCTAGTTAATAACCAAACAACTTTTCTTAATAAGATTTTTGGTAGCGTTATTCTGGATTAGCGATTACCTGGAGTAATAACAAATCGAGGGTTGGTCCGCGGAGACAGTAAAAGTTAGAATTCTCGAACGAATTTTGGCATACGTCCTCCTAGTTAATAACCAAACAACTTTTCTTAATAAGATTTTTTGGTAGCGTTATTCTGGATTAGCGATTACCTGGAGTAATAACAAATCGAGGGTTGGTCCGCGGAGACAGTAAAAGTTAGAATTCTCGAACGAATTTTGGCATACGTCCTCCTAGTTAATAACCAAACAACTTTTCTTAATAAGATTTTTGGTAGCGTTATTCTGGATTAGCGATTACCTGGAGTAATAACAAATTCGAGGGTTGGTCCGCGGAGACAGTAAAAGTTAGAATTCTCGAACGAACTTTGGCATACGTCCTCCTAGTTAATAACCAAACAACTTTTCTTAATAAGATTTTTTGGTAGCGTTATTCTGGATTAGCGATTACCTGGAGTAATAACAAATCGAGGGTTGGTCCGCGGAGACAGTAAAAGTTAGAATTCTCGAACGAATTTTGGCATACGTCCTCCTAGTTAATAACCAAACAACTTTTCTTAATAAGATTTTTGGTAGCGTTATTCTGGATTAGCGATTACCTGGAGTAATAACAAATCGAGGGTTGGTCCGCGGAGACAGTAAAAGTTAGAATTCTCGAACGAATTTTGGCATACGTCCTCCTAGTTAATAACCAAACAACTTTTCTTAATAAGATTTTTTGGTAGCGTTATTCTGGATTAGCGATTACCTGGAGTAATAACAAATCGAGGGTTGGTCCGCGGAGACAGTAAAAGTTAGAATTCTCGAACGAATTTTGGCATACGTCCTCCTAGTTAATAACCAAACAACTTTTCTTAATAAGATTTTTTGGTAGCGTTATTCTGGATTAGCGATTACCTGGAGTAATAACAAATCGAGGGTTGGTCCGCGGAGACAGTAAAAGTTAGAATTCTCGAACGAATTTTGGCATACGTCCTCCTAGTTAATAACCAAACAACTTTTCTTAATAAGATTTTTTGGTAGCGTTATTCTGGATTAGCGATTACCTGGAGTAATAACAAATCGAGGGTTGGTCCGCGGAGACAGTAAAAGTTAGAATTCTCGAACGAATTTTGGCATACGTCCTCCTAGTTAATAACCAAACAACTTTTCTTAATAAGATTTTTTGGTAGCGTTATTCTGGATTAGCGATTACCTGGAGTAATAACAAATCGAGGGTTGGTCCGCGGAGACAGTAAAAGTTAGAATTCTCGAACGAATTTTGGCATACGTCCTCCTAGTTAATAACCAAACAACTTTTCTTAATAAGATTTTTTGGTAGCGTTATTCTGGATTAGCGATTACCTGGAGTAATAACAAATCGAGGGTTGGTCCGCGGAGACAGTAAAAGTTAGAATTCTCGAACGAATTTTGGCATACGTCCTCCTAGTTAATAACCAAACAACTTTTCTTAATAAGATTTTTTGGTAGCGTTATTCTGGATTAGCGATTACCTGGAGTAATAACAAATCGAGGGTTGGTCCGCGGAGACAGTAAAAGTTAGAATTCTCGAACGAATTTTGGCATACGTCCTCCTAGTTAATAACCAAACAACTTTTCTTAATAAGATTTTTTGGTAGCGTTATTCTGGATTAGCGATTACCTGGAGTAATAACAAATCGAGGGTTGGTCCGCGGAGACAGTAAAAGTTAGAATTCTCGAACGAACTTTGGCATACGTCCTCCTAGTTAATAACCAAACAACTTTTCTTAATAAGATTTTTTGGTAGCGTTATTCTGGATTAGCGATTACCTGGAGTAATAACAAATCGAGGGTTGGTCCGCGGAGACAGTAAAAGTTAGAATTCTCGAACGAATTTTGGCATACGTCCTCCTAGTTAATAACCAAACAACTTTTCTTAATAAGATTTTTTGGTAGCGTTATTCTGGATTAGCGATTACCTGGAGTAATAACAAATCGAGGGTTGGTCCGCGGAGACAGTAAAAGTTAGAATTCTCGAACGAATTTTGGCATACGTCCTCCTAGTTAATAACCAAACAACTTTTCTTAATAAGATTTTTGGTAGCGTTATTCTGGATTAGCGATTACCTGGAGTAATAACAAATCGAGGGTTGGTCCGCGGAGACAGTAAAAGTTAGAATTCTCGAACGAATTTTGGCATACGTCCTCCTAGTTAATAACCAAACAACTTTTCTTAATAAGATTTTTTGGTAGCGTTATTCTGGATTAGCGATTACCTGGAGTAATAACAAATTCGAGGGTTGGTCCGCGGAGACAGTAAAAGTTAGAATTCTCGAACGAATTTTGGCATACGTCCTCCTAGTTAATAACCAAACAACTTTTCTTAATAAGATTTTTTGGTAGCGTTATTCTGGATTAGCGATTACCTGGAGTAATAACAAATTCGAGGGTTGGTCCGCGGAGACAGTAAAAGTTAGAATTCTCGAACGAATTTTGGCATACGTCCTCCTAGTTAATAACCAAACAACTTTTCTTAATAAGATTTTTTGGTAGCGTTATTCTGGATTAGCGATTACCTGGAGTAATAACAAATCGAGGGTTGGTCCGCGGAGACAGTAAAAGTTAGAATTCTCGAACGAATTTTGGCATACGTCCTCCTAGTTAATAACCAAACAACTTTTCTTAATAAGATTTTTTGGTAGCGTTATTCTGGATTAGCGATTACCTGGAGTAATAACAAATCGAGGGTTGGTCCGCGGAGACAGTAAAAGTTAGAATTCTCGAACGAATTTTGGCATACGTCCTCCTAGTTAATAACCAAACAACTTTTCTTAATAAGATTTTTTGGTAGCGTTATTCTGGATTAGCGATTACCTGGAGTAATAACAAATCGAGGGTTGGTCCGCGGAGACAGTAAAAGTTAGAATTCTCGAACGAATTTTGGCATACGTCCTCCTAGTTAATAACCAAACAACTTTTCTTAATAAGATTTTTTGGTAGCGTTATTCTGGATTAGCGATTACCTGGAGTAATAACAAATCGAGGGTTGGTCCGCGGAGACAGTAAAAGTTAGAATTCTCGAACGAATTTTGGCATACGTCCTCCTAGTTAATAACCAAACAACTTTTCTTAATAAGATTTTTTGGTAGCGTTATTCTGGATTAGCGATTACCTGGAGTAATAACAAATCGAGGGTTGGTCCGCGGAGACAGTAAAAGTTAGAATTCTCGAACGAATTTTGGCATACGTCCTCCTAGTTAATAACCAAACAACTTTTCTTAATAAGATTTTTTGGTAGCGTTATTCTGGATTAGCGATTACCTGGAGTAATAACAAATCGAGGGTTGGTCCGCGGAGACAGTAAAAGTTAGAATTCTCGAACGAATTTTGGCATACGTCCTCCTAGTTAATAACCAAACAACTTTTCTTAATAAGATTTTTGGGTAGCGTTATTCTGGATTAGCGATTACCTGGAGTAATAACAAATCGAGGGTTGGTCCGCGGAGACAGTAAAAGTTAGAATTCTCGAACGAATTTTGGCATACGTCCTCCTAGTTAATAACCAAACAACTTTTCTTAATAAGATTTTTTGGTAGCGTTATTCTGGATTAGCGATTACCTGGAGTAATAACAAATCGAGGGTTGGTCCGCGGAGACAGTAAAAGTTAGAATTCTCGAACGAATTTTGGCATACGTCCTCCTAGTTAATAACCAAACAACTTTTCTTAATAAGATTTTTTGGTAGCGTTATTCTGGATTAGCGATTACCTGGAGTAATAACAAATCGAGGGTTGGTCCGCGGAGACAGTAAAAGTTAGAATTCTCGAACGAATTTTGGCATACGTCCTCCTAGTTAATAACCAAACAACTTTTCTTAATAAGATTTTTTGGTAGCGTTATTCTGGATTAGCGATTACCTGGAGTAATAACAAATTCGAGGGTTGGTCCGCGGAGACAGTAAAAGTTAGAATTCTCGAACGAATTTTGGCATACGTCCTCCTAGTTAATAACCAAACAACTTTTCTTAATAAGATTTTTTGGTAGCGTTATTCTGGATTAGCGATTACCTGGAGTAATAACAAATCGAGGGTTGGTCCGCGGAGACAGTAAAAGTTAGAATTCTCGAACGAACTTTTGGCATACGTCCTCCTAGTTAATAACCAAACAACTTTTCTTAATAAGATTTTTCGGTAGCGTTATTCTGGATTAGCGATTACCTGGAGTAATAACAAATCGAGGGTTGGTCCGCGGGGACAGTAAAAGTTAGAATTCTCGAACGAATTTTGGCATACGTCCTCCTAGTTAATAACCAAACAACTTTTCTTAATAAGATTTTTCGGTAGCGTTATTCTGGATTAGCGATTACCTGGAGTAATAACAAATCGAGGGTTGGTCCGCGGAGACAGTAAAAGTTAGAATTCTCGAACGAATTTTGGCATACGTCCTCCTAGTTAATAACCAAACAACTTTTCTTAATAAGATTTTTCGGTAGCGTTATTCTGGATTAGCGATTACCTGGAGTAATAACAAATCGAGGGTTGGTCCGCGGGGACAGTAAAAGTTAGAATTCTCGAACGAATTTTGGCATACGTCCTCCTAGTTAATAACCAAACAACTTTTCTTAATAAGATTTTTTCGTAGCGTTATTCTGGATTAGCGATTACCTGGAGTAATAACAAATCGAGGGTTGGTCCGCGGAGACAGTAAAAGTTAGAATTCTCGAACGAATTTTGGCATACGTCCTCCTAGTTAATAACCAAACAACTTTTCTTAATAAGATCTTTTGGTAGCGTTATTCTGGATTAGCGATTACCTGGAGTAATAACAAATCGAGGGTTGGTCCGCGGAGACAGTAAAAGTTAGAATTCTCGAACGAATTTTGGCATACGTCCTCCTAGTTAATAACCAAACAACTTTTCTTAATAAGATTTTTTCGTAGCGTTATTCTGGATTAGCGATTACCTGGAGTAATAACAAATCGAGGGTTGGTCCGCGGAGACAGTAAAAGTTAGAATTCTCGAACGAACTTTGGCATACGTCCTCCTAGTTAATAACCAAACAACTTTTCTTAATAAGATCTTTTGGTAGCGTTATTCTGGATTAGCGATTACCTGCAGTAATAACAAATCGAGGGTTGGTCCGCGGAGACAGTAAAAGTTAGAATTCTCGAACGAACTTTGGCATACGTCCTCCTAGTTAATAACCAAACAACTTTTCTTAATAAGATTTTTCGTAGCGTTATTCTGGATTAGCGATTACCTGGAGTAATAACAAATCGAGGGTTGGTCCGCGGGGACAGTAAAAGTTAGAATTCTCGAACGAATTTTGGCATACGTCCTCCTAGTTAATAACCAAACAACTTTTCTTAATAAGATTTTTCGTAGCGTTATTCTGAATTAGCGATTACCTGCAGAAAGAGAAAATCGAGGGTTGGTCCGCGCTGACAGTAAAAGTTAAAATTCTCGAACGAACTTTGGCATACGTCCTCCTAGTTAATAACCAAACAACTTTTCTTAATAAGATTTTTTCGTAGCGTTATTCTGGATTAGCGATTACCTGGAGTAATAAAAAATCGAGGGTTGGTCCGCGCTGACAGTAAAAGTTAGAATTCTCGAACGAATTTTGGCATACGTCCTCCTAGTTAATAACCAAACAACTTTTCTTAATAAGATTTTTTCGTAGCGTTATTCTGGATTAGCGATTACCTGCAGTAAGAGAAAATCGAGGGTTGGTCCGCGGGGACAGTAAAAGTTAAAATTCTCGAACGAATTTTGGCATACGTCCTCCTAGTTAATAACCAAACAACTTTTCTTAATAAGATTTTTCGTAGCGTTATTCTGGATTAGCGATTACCTGGAGTAATAACAAATCGAGGGTTGGTCCGCGGGGACAGTAAAAGTTAGAATTCTCGAACGAACTTTGGCATACGTCCTCCTAGTTAATAACCAAACAACTTTTCTTAATAAGATTTTTTCGTAGCGTTATTCTGGATTAGCGATTACCTGGAGTAATAACAAATCGAGGGTTGGTCCGCGCTGACAGTAAAAGTTAAAATTCTCGAACGAACTTTGGCATACGTCCTCCTAGTTAATAACCAAACAACTTTTCTTAATAAGATTTTTTCGTAGCGTTATTCTGGATTAGCGATTACCTGGAGTAATAACAAATCGAGGGTTGGTCCGCGGGGACAGTAAAAGTTAGAATTCTCGAACGAATTTTGGCATACGTCCTCCTAGTTAATAACCAAACAACTTTTCTTAATAAGATTTTTTCGTAGCGTTATTCTGGATTAGCGATTACCTGGAGTAATAACAAATCGAGGGTTGGTCCGCGCTGACAGTAAAAGTTAGAATTCTCGAACGAATTTTGGCATACGTCCTCCTAGTTAATAACCAAACAACTTTTCTTAATAAGATTTTTTGGTAGCGTTATTCTGGATTAGCGATTACCTGGAGTAATAACAAATCGAGGGTTGGTCCGCGGGGACAGTAAAAGTTAGAATTCTCGAACGAATTTTGGCATACGTCCTCCTAGTTAATAACCAAACAACTTTTCTTAATAAGATCTTTTGGTAGCGTTATTCTGGATTAGCGATTACCTGGAGTAATAACAAATCGAGGGTTGGTCCGCGGGGACAGTAAAAGTTAGAATTCTCGAACGAATTTTGGCATACGTCCTCCTAGTTAATAACCAAACAACTTTTCTTAATAAGATTTTTGGTAGCGTTATTCTGGATTAGCGATTACCTGGAGTAATAACAAATCGAGGGTTGGTCCGCGGGGACAGTAAAAGTTAGAATTCTCGAACGAATTTTGGCATACGTCCTCCTAGTTAATAACCAAACAACTTTTCTTAATAAGATTTTTGGTAGCGTTATTCTGGATTAGCGATTACCTGGAGTAATAACAAATCGAGGGTTGGTCCGCGGAGACAGTAAAAGTTAGAATTCTCGAACGAATTTTGGCATACGTCCTCCTAGTTAATAACCAAACAACTTTTCTTAATAAGATTTTTGGTAGCGTTATTCTGGATTAGCGATTACCTGGAGTAATAACAAATTCGAGGGTTGGTCCGCGGGGACAGTAAAAGTTAGAATTCTCGAACGAACTTTGGCATACGTCCTCCTAGTTAATAACCAAACAACTTTTCTTAATAAGATTTTTTGGTAGCGTTATTCTGGATTAGCGATTACCTGGAGTAATAACAAATCGAGGGTTGGTCCGCGGAGACAGTAAAAGTTAGAATTCTCGAACGAATTTTGGCATACGTCCTCCTAGTTAATAACCAAACAACTTTTCTTAATAAGATTTTTTGGTAGCGTTATTCTGGATTAGCGATTACCTGGAGTAATAACAAATCGAGGGTTGGTCCGCGGGGACAGTAAAAGTTAGAATTCTCGAACGAATTTTGGCATACGTCCTCCTAGTTAATAACCAAACAACTTTTCTTAATAAGATTTTTTGGTAGCGTTATTCTGGATTAGCGATTACCTGGAGTAATAACAAATCGAGGGTTGGTCCGCGGAGACAGTAAAAGTTAGAATTCTCGAACGAATTTTGGCATACGTCCTCCTAGTTAATAACCAAACAACTTTTCTTAATAAGATTTTTGGTAGCGTTATTCTGGATTAGCGATTACCTGGAGTAATAACAAATCGAGGGTTGGTCCGCGGAGACAGTAAAAGTTAGAATTCTCGAACGAACTTTGGCATACGTCCTCCTAGTTAATAACCAAACAACTTTTCTTAATAAGATTTTTTGGTAGCGTTATTCTGGATTAGCGATTACCTGGAGTAATAACAAATCGAGGGTTGGTCCGCGGAGACAGTAAAAGTTAGAATTCTCGAACGAATTTTGGCATACGTCCTCCTAGTTAATAACCAAACAACTTTTCTTAATAAGATTTTTTGGTAGCGTTATTCTGGATTAGCGATTACCTGGAGTAATAACAAATCGAGGGTTGGTCCGCGGAGACAGTAAAAGTTAGAATTCTCGAACGAATTTTGGCATACGTCCTCCTAGTTAATAACCAAACAACTTTTCTTAATAAGATTTTTTGGTAGCGTTATTCTGGATTAGCGATTACCTGGAGTAATAACAAATCGAGGGTTGGTCCGCGGAGACAGTAAAAGTTAGAATTCTCGAACGAACTTTGGCATACGTCCTCCTAGTTAATAACCAAACAACTTTTCTTAATAAGATTTTTTGGTAGCGTTATTCTGGATTAGCGATTACCTGGAGTAATAACAAATCGAGGGTTGGTCCGCGGAGACAGTAAAAGTTAGAATTCTCGAACGAATTTTGGCATACGTCCTCCTAGTTAATAACCAAACAACTTTTCTTAATAAGATTTTTTGGTAGCGTTATTCTGGATTAGCGATTACCTGGAGTAATAACAAATCGAGGGTTGGTCCGCGGAGACAGTAAAAGTTAGAATTCTCGAACGAATTTTGGCATACGTCCTCCTAGTTAATAACCAAACAACTTTTCTTAATAAGATTTTTTGGTAGCGTTATTCTGGATTAGCGATTACCTGGAGTAATAACAAATCGAGGGTTGGTCCGCGGAGACAGTAAAAGTTAGAATTCTCGAACGAATTTTGGCATACGTCCTCCTAGTTAATAACCAAACAACTTTTCTTAATAAGATTTTTTGGTAGCGTTATTCTGGATTAGCGATTACCTGGAGTAATAACAAATCGAGGGTTGGTCCGCGGAGACAGTAAAAGTTAGAATTCTCGAACGAATTTTGGCATACGTCCTCCTAGTTAATAACCAAACAACTTTTCTTAATAAGATTTTTGGTAGCGTTATTCTGGATTAGCGATTACCTGGAGTAATAACAAATCGAGGGTTGGTCCGCGGAGACAGTAAAAGTTAGAATTCTCGAACGAACTTTGGCATACGTCCTCCTAGTTAATAACCAAACAACTTTTCTTAATAAGATTTTTTGGTAGCGTTATTCTGGATTAGCGATTACCTGGAGTAATAACAAATCGAGGGTTGGTCCGCGGAGACAGTAAAAGTTAGAATTCTCGAACGAATTTTGGCATACGTCCTCCTAGTTAATAACCAAACAACTTTTCTTAATAAGATTTTTTGGTAGCGTTATTCTGGATTAGCGATTACCTGGAGTAATAACAAATCGAGGGTTGGTCCGCGGAGACAGTAAAAGTTAGAATTCTCGAACGAATTTTGGCATACGTCCTCCTAGTTAATAACCAAACAACTTTTCTTAATAAGATTTTTTGGTAGCGTTATTCTGGATTAGCGATTACCTGGAGTAATAACAAATCGAGGGTTGGTCCGCGGAGACAGTAAAAGTTAGAATTCTCGAACGAATTTTGGCATACGTCCTCCTAGTTAATAACCAAACAACTTTTCTTAATAAGATTTTTTGGTAGCGTTATTCTGGATTAGCGATTACCTGGAGTAATAACAAATCGAGGGTTGGTCCGCGGAGACAGTAAAAGTTAGAATTCTCGAACGAATTTTGGCATACGTCCTCCTAGTTAATAACCAAACAACTTTTCTTAATAAGATTTTTTGGTAGCGTTATTCTGGATTAGCGATTACCTGGAGTAATAACAAATCGAGGGTTGGTCCGCGGAGACAGTAAAAGTTAGAATTCTCGAACGAATTTTGGCATACGTCCTCCTAGTTAATAACCAAACAACTTTTCTTAATAAGATTTTTTGGTAGCGTTATTCTGGATTAGCGATTACCTGGAGTAATAACAAATCGAGGGTTGGTCCGCGGAGACAGTAAAAGTTAGAATTCTCGAACGAATTTTGGCATACGTCCTCCTAGTTAATAACCAAACAACTTTTCTTAATAAGATTTTTTGGTAGCGTTATTCTGGATTAGCGATTACCTGGAGTAATAACAAATCGAGGGTTGGTCCGCGGAGACAGTAAAAGTTAGAATTCTCGAACGAATTTTGGCATACGTCCTCCTAGTTAATAACCAAACAACTTTTCTTAATAAGATTTTTTGGTAGCGTTATTCTGGATTAGCGATTACCTGGAGTAATAACAAATCGAGGGTTGGTCCGCGGAGACAGTAAAAGTTAGAATTCTCGAACGAATTTTGGCATACGTCCTCCTAGTTAATAACCAAACAACTTTTCTTAATAAGATTTTTTGGTAGCGTTATTCTGGATTAGCGATTACCTGGAGTAATAACAAATCGAGGGTTGGTCCGCGGAGACAGTAAAAGTTAGAATTCTCGAACGAATTTTGGCATACGTCCTCCTAGTTAATAACCAAACAACTTTTCTTAATAAGATTTTTTGGTAGCGTTATTCTGGATTAGCGATTACCTGGAGTAATAACAAATCGAGGGTTGGTCCGCGGAGACAGTAAAAGTTAGAATTCTCGAACGAACTTTGGCATACGTCCTCCTAGTTAATAACCAAACAACTTTTCTTAATAAGATTTTTTGGTAGCGTTATTCTGGATTAGCGATTACCTGGAGTAATAACAAATTCGAGGGTTGGTCCGCGGAGACAGTAAAAGTTAGAATTCTCGAACGAACTTTGGCATACGTCCTCCTAGTTAATAACCAAACAACTTTTCTTAATAAGATTTTTTGGTAGCGTTATTCTGGATTAGCGATTACCTGGAGTAATAACAAATCGAGGGTTGGTCCGCGGAGACAGTAAAAGTTAGAATTCTCGAACGAATTTTGGCATACGTCCTCCTAGTTAATAACCAAACAGCTTTTCTTAATAAGATTTTTTGGTAGCGTTATTCTGGATTAGCGATTACCTGGAGTAATAACAAATCGAGGGTTGGTCCGCGGAGACAGTAAAAGTTAGAATTCTCGAACGAATTTTGGCATACGTCCTCCTAGTTAATAACCAAACAGCTTTTCTTAATAAGATTTTTTGGTAGCGTTATTCTGGATTAGCGATTACCTGGAGTAATAACAAATTCGAGGGTTGGTCCGCGGAGACAGTAAAAGTTAGAATTCTCGAACGAACTTTGGCATACGTCCTCCTAGTTAATAACCAAACAACTTTTATTAATAAGATTTTTTGGTAGCGTTATTCTGGATTAGCGATTACCTGGAGTAATAACAAATCGAGGGTTGGTCCGCGGAGACAGTAAAAGTTAGAATTCTCGAACGAACTTTGGCATACGTCCTCCTAGTTAATAACCAAACAACTTTTCTTAATAAGATTTTTTGGTAGCGTTATTCTGGATTAGCGATTACCTGGAGTAATAACAAATCGAGGGTTGGTCCGCGGAGACAGTAAAAGTTAGAATTCTCGAACGAATTTTGGCATACGTCCTCCTAGTTAATAACCAAACAGCTTTTCTTAATAAGATTTTTTGGTAGCGTTATTCTGGATTAGCGATTACCTGGAGTAATAACAAATTCGAGGGTTGGTCCGCGGAGACAGTAAAAGTTAGAATTCTCGAACGAACTTTGGCATACGTCCTCCTAGTTAATAACCAAACAACTTTTATTAATAAGATTTTTTGGTAGCGTTATTCTGGATTAGCGATTACCTGGAGTAATAACAAATCGAGGGTTGGTCCGCGGAGACAGTAAAAGTTAGAATTCTCGAACGAATTTTGGCATACGTCCTCCTAGTTAATAACCAAACAGCTTTTCTTAATAAGATTTTTTGGTAGCGTTATTCTGGATTAGCGATTACCTGGAGTAATAACAAATCGAGGGTTGGTCCGCGGAGACAGTAAAAGTTAGAATTCTCGAACGAACTTTTGGCATACGTCCTCCTAGTTAATAACCAAACAACTTTTATTAATAAGATTTTTTGGTAGCGTTATTCTGGATTAGCGATTACCTGGAGTAATAACAAATCGAGGGTTGGTCCGCGGAGACAGTAAAAGTTAGAATTCTCGAACGAACTTTGGCATACGTCCTCCTAGTTAATAACCAAACAACTTTTATTAATAAGATTTTTTGGTAGCGTTATTCTGGATTAGCGATTACCTGGAGTAATAACAAATCGAGGGTTGGTCCGCGGAGACAGTAAAAGTTAGAATTCTCGAACGAACTTTGGCATACGTCCTCCTAGTTAATAACCAAACAACTTTTCTTAATAAGATTTTTTGGTAGCGTTATTCTGGATTAGCGATTACCTGGAGTAATAACAAATCGAGGGTTGGTCCGCGGAGACAGTAAAAGTTAGAATTCTCGAACGAATTTTGGCATACGTCCTCCTAGTTAATAACCAAACAACTTTTCTTAATAAGATTTTTTGGTAGCGTTATTCTGGATTAGCGATTACCTGGAGTAATAACAAATCGAGGGTTGGTCCGCGGAGACAGTAAAAGTTAGAATTCTCGAACGAATTTTGGCATACGTCCTCCTAGTTAATAACCAAACAACTTTTCTTAATAAGATTTTTTGGTAGCGTTATTCTGGATTAGCGATTACCTGGAGTAATAACAAATCGAGGGTTGGTCCGCGGAGACAGTAAAAGTTAGAATTCTCGAACGAATTTTGGCATACGTCCTCCTAGTTAATAACCAAACAACTTTTCTTAATAAGATTTTTGGTAGCGTTATTCTGGATTAGCGATTACCTGGAGTAATAACAAATCGAGGGTTGGTCCGCGGAGACAGTAAAAGTTAGAATTCTCGAACGAATTTTGGCATACGTCCTCCTAGTTAATAACCAAACAACTTTTCTTAATAAGATTTTTTGGTAGCGTTATTCTGGATTAGCGATTACCTGGAGTAATAACAAATCGAGGGTTGGTCCGCGGAGACAGTAAAAGTTAGAATTCTCGAACGAACTTTGGCATACGTCCTCCTAGTTAATAACCAAACAACTTTTCTTAATAAGATTTTTTGGTAGCGTTATTCTGGATTAGCGATTACCTGGAGTAATAACAAATCGAGGGTTGGTCCGCGGGGACAGTAAAAGTTAGAATTCTCGAACGAATTTTGGCATACGTCCTCCTAGTTAATAACCAAACAACTTTTCTTAATAAGATTTTTTGGTAGCGTTATTCTGGATTAGCGATTACCTGGAGTAATAACAAATCGAGGGTTGGTCCGCGGGGACAGTAAAAGTTAGAATTCTCGAACGAATCTTGGCATACGTCCTCCTAGTTAATAACCAAACAACTTTTCTTAATAAGATTTTTTGGTAGCGTTATTCTGGATTAGCGATTACCTGGAGTAATAACAAATCGAGGGTTGGTCCGCGGAGACAGTAAAAGTTAGAATTCTCGAACGAATTTTGGCATACGTCCTCCTAGTTAATAACCAAACAACTTTCCTTAATAAGATTTTTTGGTAGCGTTATTCTGGATTAGCGATTACCTGCCGAAGTAGAGAATCGAAAATTGGTCCGCGGAGACAGTAAAAGTTAGAATTCTCGAACGAATTTTGGTATACGTCCTCCTAGTTAATAACCAAACAACTTTACTTAATAATAGTTTTTGGTAGCGTTATTCTGGATTAGCGATTACACGCAGTAATGAAAAATCGAAGATTGGTCCGCGGAGACAGTAAAAGTTAGAATTCTCGAACGAATTTTGGCATACGTCCTCCTAGTTAATAACCAAACAACTTTACTTAATAATACCTTGTCATACCGTTGTTCTGGATTCGCGATTACCCGGAGAAATAAAAAAGGAGGGTTGGTCCGCGGGGACAGTAAAAGTTAGAACTGTCAAACGAACTTTGGCACACGCCCTGCCAGTTAATAACCAAACAACTTTTCTTAATAAGATTTTATCCTGGTGTTGTTCTGAATTAGCTATCACATGCCGAAATAGAAAATCGAGAATTGGTCCGCGTGACATCAGGGAGCGTGTGTCGAATTGCGAACGAGGATTTCGACCTCTACCCCCACCTATATACCCTAAGATTCCCGACCTGAACACTATAAAGAAGAAACCAACGGCAATACGTAAAGAATTTGTTATTCAAAATTTTCTAGCTTACACCGCGGAAAACATGTGTCGAATTTCGAATGAGGGTTTCGAGTTATACCCCCACCTACATACTCTAAAATTCCCGCCCTGAACACTGTAAACAGGAAAGCAACAGCAATACGTAAAGAATCCGTTATTCAAAATTGTGTTGTTTACACCTAGGAAATCGCGCGTCGAATTTCGAACGAGGATTTCCACTAATACCTCCACCTACATACTCTTAGATTCTCGCCCCCAAGACAATAAAGAGGAAACCAACAGCAATACGTAAAGAATTTGTCATTCAAACTTGTTTAGTTTATATCTAGGAAAGCGTGTGTCGAATTTTGAACGAGGATTTCAACTCCTACTCCCACCGAGATACTCTAAAATTATCGCCCTCAGCACTATAAACAGGAAACCAACAGCAATACGTAAAGAAGTTGTTATTCAAAATTGTTTACCCTACGCCGCGAAATGCGCGCTTCGAATTACGAACGAGGATTTCGGCTACTACCCCCACCCACATACTCTAAGATTCTCGCCCTCAACACTATAATGAGGAAACCAAAAGCAATACGTAAAGAGTTTGTTATTCAAAATTGTCTAGTCTACACCGTGGAAAGCGTGTGTCGAATTTCGAACTAGGATTTTGACTCCTACCCCCACCTACATACCCTAAGAGTGTCGCCTTCAACACTATAGAGAGGAAACCAACAGCAATACGTAAAGAATCTGTTATTCAAAATTATCTAGTTTACACCGCGGAAACCGTGTGTCGAATTTCGAACAAGGATTATGACTCATACCCTCACCTACATACTCTAAGGTCCTCGCCCTCAACACTATAAAGAGGAAACCAACAGCAATACGTAAAGAATTTGTTTTTCAAAACTGTTTAGTTTGCCCCTCGGATACCGTGTGTCGAATTTCGAACGAACATTTCGACTCCTGCCCCCACCCACATACTCTAAGATTCTCGCCCTCAACACTATGAAGAGGAAAACAACAGCAATACGTAAAGAATTTGTTATTCAAAATTGTTTAGTTTACACCGTGGAAAGCCTGTGACGAATTTAGAACTAGGATTTCGACACCTATCCCCACCCACATATCCTAAGATTCTCACCCTCAACACTATAGAGAGGAAACCCACAGCAATACGGGAAGAATTTGTTATTCAAAATTACCTCGTTTGCACCGCGGAAAGCGGGTGTCGAATTTCGAACTAGGATTTTGACTGCTACCCCCACCTACATACTGTAAGATTCTCGCCCTCAACACTATAGAGAGGAAACCCACAGCAATACGGGAAGAATTTGTTATTCAAAATTATCTAGTTTGCACCACGGAAAGCGCGTGTCGAATTTCGAACTAGGATTTTGACTGCTACCCCCACCTACATACTGTAAGATTCTCTCCCTCAACACTATAGAGAGGAAAGCCACAGCAATACGGGAGGAGTTTGTTATTCAAAATTATCTAGTTTACACCGTGGAAAGGCTGTGACAAATTTAGAACTAGGATTTCGACTCCTACCCCCAACCTACATACTCTAAGATACTCACCCTCAACACAATGAAGAGGGAACCAACAGCAATACGTGAAGAATTTGTTATTCAAAATTGTTTAGTTTACACTGTGGGAAACACTATAGAGAGGAAACTCACAGCAATACGGGAAGAGTTTGTTATTCAAAATGATCTAGTTTGTACCGCGGAAAGCGCGTGTCGAATTTCGATCTAGGATTTTGACTCCTACCCCCACCTACATACTCTAAGATTCTCGCCCTCAACACTATGAAGAGGAAACCAACAGCAATACGTAAAGAATTTGTTTCTCAAAATTGTTTAGTTTGCCCCGCGGATACCCTGTGTCGAATTTCAAACGAGCATTTCGACTTCTGCCCCCACCCACATACTCTAAGATTTTCGCCCTCAACACTATGAAGAGGAAACCAACAGCAATACGCAAAGAATTTGTTATTCAAAATTGTTTAGTATACACCGTGGAAAGCCTGTGACAAATTTCGAACTAGGGTTTCGATTCCTACCTCCACCTGCATACCCTAAGACTCTCGCCCTCAACACTATAGAGAGAAAACCCACAGCAATACGGGATGAATTTGGTACTCAAAATTATCTAGTTTACACCGTGGAAAGCCTGTGACGAATTTAGAACTACGATTTCGACTCCTACCCCCACACACATACTCTAAGATTCTCGCCCTCAACACTATGAAGAGGAAACCCACAGCAATACGGAAAGAATCTGTTATTCAAAATTATCTAGTTTACACCGCGGAAAGCGTGTGTCGAATTTCGAACTAGGATTTCGACTGCTATCCCCACCCACATACCCTAAGATTCTCACCCTCAACACTATGAAGAGGAAATCAACAGCAATACGTAAAGAATTTGTTATTGAAAATTGTTTAGTTTACACAGTGGGAAACACTATAGAGAGGAAACCCACAGCAATACGGGAAGGAGTTTGTTATTCAAAATGATCTAGTTTGTACCGCGGAAAGCGCTTGTCGAATTTCGATCTAGGATTTTGACTCCTACCCCCACCTACATACTCTAAGATTCTCGCCCTCAACACTATGAAGAGGAAACCAACAGCAATACGTAAAGAATTTGTTTTTCAAAATTGTTTAGTTTGCCCCGCGGATATCCTGTGCCGAATTTCAAACGAGCATTTCGACTTCTGCCCCCACCCACATACTCTAAGATTTTCGCCCTCAACACTATGAAGAGGAAACCAACAGCAATACGCAAAGAATTTGTTATTCTAAATTGTTTAGTATACACCGTGGAAAGCCTGTGACAAATTTCGAACTAGGGTTTCGATTCCTACCTCCACCTGCATACCCTAAGACTAAGAATTTGTTTTTCAAAATTGTTTAGTTTGCCCTCGGATACCGTGTGTCGAATTTCGAACGAGCATTTCGACTCCTGCCCCCACACGCATAGTCTAAGATTCTCGCTCTCAACACTGTAGAAGGGAAACCCACAGCAATACGGGAAGAATTTGTTATTCAAAATTGTCTAGTTTACACGTCGGAAAGCGCGTGTCGAATAACGAACGAGGATTTCGACCTCTACCCCTACCTATATACCCTAAGATTCTCGACCTCAACACTATAAAGACGAAACCAACAGCAATACGTAAACAATTTGTTTTTCAAAATTGTTTAGTTTGTCCTTCGGATACCGTGTGTCGAATTTCGAACGAGCATTTCGACTCCTGCCCCCACACGCATACTCTAAGATTCTCGACCTCAAAACTGTGAAGAGGAGACCAACTGCAATACGTAAAGAATTTGTTATTCAAAATTGTTTAGTATACACCGTGGAAAGCCTGTAACGAATTTCGAACTAGGATTTCGACTCCTACCTCCACCTGCATACTCTAAGACTCTCGCCCTCAACACTATAAATAGGAAATCAACAGCAATACATAAAGAATTTGTTATTCAAAATGGTCTAGTCTATACCGTGGAATACGTGTGTCGAATTTCGAATGGGGATTTCGAGGCCTACCCCCACCTACATACTCTAAAATTCTCGCCCTGAACACTATAAACAGGAAACCAACAGCTATACGTAAACAATCTGTTATTCACAATTGTTTGGTTTTCACCTAGGAAATCGTGTGTCGAATTTCTAAGGAGGATTTCGACTTATACCCCCACCTACATACTCTAAGATTCTCGCCCCAAACACTATAAAGAGGAAACCCACAGCAATACGTAAAGAATTTGGTATTCAAACTTGTTTAGTTTACCCCTAGGAACGCGTTTGTCGAATTTCGAACTAGGATTTCGACTCCTGCCCCCAACCACATACTCTAAGGTTCTCGCCCTCAACACGATAAGGAGGAAACCAACAGCTATACGGAAAGAATTTGTTTTTTAAATTGTTCAGTTTACCCCTCGGATACCGTGTATCGAATTTCGAACGAACATTTCGACTCCTGCCCCCACCTGCATACTCTAAGACTCTCGCCCTCAACACTATAGAGAGGAAACCCACAGCAATACGGAAAGAATCTGTTATTCAAAATTATCTAGTTTACACCGCGGAAAGCGAGTGTCGAATTTCGTACTAGGATTTTGAGTCCTACCCCCACCTACATACTCTAAGATTCTCGCCCTAAACACTATAGAGAGGAAACCCACAGCAATACGGGAAGAATTTGTTATTCAAAATTATCTAGTTTACACCGTGGAAAGCGTGTGTCGAATTTCGAACTAGGATTTTGACTCCTACCCCCACCAATATACCCTAAGATTCTCGACCTCAATACTATAAAGAGGAGACCAACAGCAATACGTAAAGAATCTGTTGTTCAAAATTATCTAGTTTACACCGCGGAAAGCGTGTGTCGAATTTCGAACTATTATTATGACTCATACCCTCACCTACATACTCTAAGATTCTCGCCCTCATCACTATGAAGAGGAAACCAACAGTAATACGTAAAGGATTTGTTATTCAAATTTGTTTAGTGTGCACCGCGGAAAGCGGTGTCGCATTTTGAGCAAGGAGTTCAACTACTACCTCCACCTACATACCCAAAAATTCTTGCCTTCAACGCTCTAAGGACGACACGAAGAGCAACACGTAAAGAATTTGTTATTCAAAATTGTTTAGTCTACACCGCGTAAAGCGTGTGTCGAATTTGGAACCAAGATTTCGAGTCTTATGCTCTTCTACTTATTCTAAAATTCTCGCCCTCAACACTATAGAGAGGAAACCAACAGCTATACGTAAAGAATTTGTTTTTCAAAATTGTTTAGTTTGCCCCGCGGATATCCTGTGCCGAATTTCAAACGAGCATTTCGACTTCTGCCCCCACCCACATACTCTAAGATTTTCGCCCTCAACACTATGAAGAGGAAACCAACAGCAATACGCAAAGAATTTGTTATTCTAAATTGTTTAGTATACACTGTGGAAAGCCTGTGACAAATTTCGAACTAGGGTTTCGATTCCTACCTCCACCTGCATACCCTAAGACTAAGAATTTGTTTTTCAAAATTGTTTAGTTTGCCCCTCGGATACCGTGTGTCGAATTTCGAACGAGCATTTCGACTCCTGCCCCCACACGCATAGTCTAAGATTCTCGCTCTCAACACTGTAGAAAGGAAACCCACAGCAATACGGGAAGAATTTGTTATTCAAAATTGTCTAGTTTACACGTCGGAAAGCGCGTGTCGAATAACGAACGAGGATTTCGACCTCTACCCCTACCTATATACCCTAAGATTCTCGACCCCAACACTATAAAGACGAAACCAACAGCAATACGTAAACAATTTGTTTTTCAAAATTGTTTAGTTTGTCCTTCGGATACCGTGTGTCGAATTTCGAACGAGCATTTCGACTCCTGCCCCCACACGCATACTCTAAGATTCTCGACCTCAAAACTGTGAAGAGGAGACCAACTGCAATACGTAAAGAATTTGTTATTCAAAATTGTTTAGTATACACCGTGGAAAGCCTGTAACGAATTTCGAACTAGGATTTCGACTCCTACCTCCACCTGCATACTCTAAGACTCTCGCCCTCAACACTATAGAGAGGAAACCCACAGCAATACGGGAAGAATTTGTTATTCAAAATTATCTAGTTTACACCGCAGAAAGTATTTGTCGAATTTCGAACGAGGATATCGAGTCCTACCCCCACCGACTTACTCTAGAGGTCTCGCCCTCAACACTATAAATAGGAAATCAACAGCAATACATAAAGAATTTGTTATTCAAAATGGTCTAGTCTATACCGTGGAATACGTGTGTCGAATTTCGAATGGGGATTTCGAGGCCTACCCCCACCTACATACTCTAAAATTCTCGCCCTGAACACTATAAACAGGAAACCAACAGCTATACGTAAACAATCTGTTATTCACAATTGTTTGGTTTTCACCTAGGAAATCGTGTGTCGAATTTCTAAGGAGGATTTCGACTTATACCCCCACCTACATACTCTAAGATTCTCGCCCCAAACACTATAAAGAGGAAACCCACAGCAATACGTAAAGAATTTGGTATTCAAACTTGTTTAGTTTACCCCTAGGAACGCGTTTGTCGAATTTCGAACTAGGATTTCGACTCCTGCCCCCAACCACATACTCTAAGGTTCTCGCCCTCAACACGATAAGGAGGAAACCAACAGCTATACGGAAAGAATTTGTTTTTTAAATTGTTCAGTTTACCCCTCGGATACCGTGTATCGAATTTCGAACGAACATTTCGACTCCTGCCCCCACCTGCATACTCTAAGACTCTCGCCCTCAACACTATAGAGAGGAAACCCACAGCAATACGGAAAGAATCTGTTATTCAAAATTATCTAGTTTACACCGCGGAAAGCGAGTGTCGAATTTCGTACTAGGATTTTGAGTCCTACCCCCACCTACATACTCTAAGATTCTCGCCCTAAACACTATAGAGAGGAAACCCACAGCAATACGGGAAGAATTTGTTATTCAAAATTATCTAGTCTACACCGTGGAAAGCGTGTGTCGAATTTCGAACTAGGATTTTGACTCCTACCCCCACCAATATACCCTAAGATTCTCGACCTCAATACTATAAAGAGGAGACCAACAGCAATACGTAAAGAATCTGTTGTTCAAAATTATCTAGTTTACACCGCGGAAAGCGTGTGTCGAATTTCGAACTATTATTATGACTCATACCCTCACCTACATACTCTAAGATTCTCGCCCTCATCACTATGAAGAGGAAACCAACAGTAATACGTAAAGGATTTGTTATTCAAATTTGTTTAGTGTGCACCGCGGAAAGCGGTGTCGCATTTTGAGCAAGGAGTTCAACTACTACCTCCACCTACATACCCAAAAATTCTTGCCTTCAACGCTCTAAGGACGACACGAAGAGCAACACGTAAAGAATTTGTTATTCAAAATTGTTTAGTCTACACCGCGTAAAGCGTGTGTCGAATTTGGAACCAAGATTTCGAGTCTTATGCTCATCTACTTATTCTAAAATTCTCGCCCTCAACACTATAGAGAGGAAACCAACAGCTATACGTAAAAAAAAAAATTATTGAAAATGTTTAGTCTACACCGCGAAAAGTTTGTCGAATCTCGAACGAGGAGTTCGACTCCTACCCGTGCCTACATATTCTAAAATTCTCGCTCTCAATACTCTAAAGAGGAAGCGAACAGCAATACGTAAAGAATGTCTTATTCAAAATTGTTTAGCTGACACCGCGAAATGCGTGTGTCGAATTTCGAACGAAGATTTCAACTCCTACCTCCACCTACATATTCTAAAATTTTCGCCCTCAACACTGAAGAGGAAACCAACAGCAATACGTAAAGGATTTGTTATTCAAATTTGTTTAGTGTCTACCGCGGAAAGCGGTGTCGCATTTTGAGCAAGGAGTTCAACTACTACCTCCACCTACATACTCTAAAATTCTTGCCTTCAACACTCTAAGGACGAGACGAAGAGCAATACGTAAAGAATTTGTTATTCAAAATTGTTTAGTGTGCACCGCGAAGTGCGTGTGTCGAATATATAACGAGGATATCGAGTCCTACCCTGTTACGTTTTTTTCTTGATCCCTGTATATTCTGATCCCTGTATACTTCCATTTTAGCGAGCTTTATTTGTTAAACGCATATGCTAGCAATTGAACGTTTTTTTCTTTCTTCTTACGAATTTTCGTGAAGCCTATGCGCGAAAATTAGATAGTCGCTTATCACTCAGTCCGGTTGTGCA